>JAKOOJ010000029.1:3655971-3660971 GCA_022577455.1 Arizona elegans
GCTGCCTGCCAAGAGCTTTTACTCCGATAACACAGACAAAAATACACACAGTTTGAATAGTCCAGTTTGTAATTAAATCCACGGCAAATAGGTGTTGTGTCCGAAGGTGCAAGTGCCTCGCCAGAGATTAGCTTTGTCCGTCACAGAATCCGAATGGCCACCACACTCCCTTTTATAGCCTGTGGAGTGTGGTCCAGTGACTCAGCTTAATCTCTGGCACACCTCCTTTTCTGCTGCTCACGCTTGTCTCTCCGACGCTGGCGTGGGTCCAACCACAATGTTTCTTCGTCACTATCCGACGGCTCGGAAACACCTGGCTCCTGGCCAATCTCTTCTCCTTCGGGAGACACCTGAGGCATTGCCAGAGAGGAGGGTCCTGGAGAGGGAGGCCTGGCCGTCTCCTCTCCTTCATGTTCGGAGCCTTCTTCCTCCGATAAGATAGGCTCGGAGGATGGTGCCACAACCGGTTGGAGGCCCTTTGGACTTCTCAAGGATTCTTGTGTTGCCTGAAGAAAACCCAGAAAGCTGCCCTTAAGCATTGTCAGCGGTTGATTTGAAGCGAAGTCTGCCTTAGTTAGCATAGAGCAGTGATGGCGAAGCTTTTCAGCACCGAGTGCGGAAAAGGTCGCACGGAAGCATCATGCACATGTGCTCGCTGGAGCCATGCTCCAGAAAAGCCGAATTCCCATGTTCTAGTGTGCATACAGGCCCAATGATCAGCTGGCTGGCGTGCACGCACAGGCCAATTTTCAGAACTGCAACGCCCGCGAAGAGATCATGCTCTGGTGTTGTGGCCCCGCCCTCTGAGCCTGTCCCATCGGAGGAAGAAAGCTCCGAGCATGAGGAAGAGGAGTCAGCCAGGCCTCCCTCTCCAGGCCCCTCCCCTCTGGCATTGTCTCAGGTGCCGGCCGAGGGAGAGGAGATCAGCAGGGAGACAGCTGGTTCGGATCAGAGTGACGAAGAAACATCATTCCTGGACGCACGCCTCCGAAGGCGTGATAAACGATTGCAGCAGCTTAGGAGGCGTGCTAGGGATTAGAACTGAGTCACTGGACCATACCCCAGAGACTATATAATAGAGGGTAGTGGTCAGGGATCCTTGTGACGAACAAAAGCAAACCTTGGATAGTCACTAAAGCCTCGTCCGGAACTGCTGGGAGGAATATTATTTCTGCTTGGACTTTTTTGAACGTTAGTATCTTATCTTTCTGTTTGTGAAAATAAAGGCATTTGGCAGACGGTGTGTCTATCGCTGCCAAGTGGGAGATAAGAACTGGGTGCGTTCCAAAGTGTTTCCTTAACCCTCGGCTGGCTGTGTTTGTGTGTGTGTGGGGACGGGGACAGATCACTCTGGAAAAGCTGGGGGGGTCATGTGTGTATGTGCGGGGGGCATGGGGGTTGTGCATCCATGTGTGTGGGGGGGTGCTTTTGGCACACGAAAAGAAAAAGGTTAACCATCACTGCTAAGGAGTTTTATGGCATAACTATGAAAACAATGGTTATAGATGTTTTTATTTTGGCTGTTCAGCGCCCTGAGTCTGCAAGGAGAAGGGCGGTATAGAAATTGGAATAATAAATAAATAATAAATAAATAAATATAACTATGACGTACAACATTATGTATTTAAAAGAGACTATACTGTATGGCTACGAGAATAATGGATATCCTCAGAGTGTATAATACTATTTGTACTTAAAAAGGATCTGATACAGCCAGTACACTGGAGTTGCAAAGCTGGAAATGTGATGTATAATAAAAGAAAATGTATAACAAAAATATTTAAAAAAAAAAAAAGTAAATGGCTCTCTGAGCTGCCTTGTTGCTTTCATTCTATAAAGTGTCTTCAGCATCTTCTCCGTTGGTCTTCCTTTCAGATGATGCCCATCATCAACCATTATAATGAAATCTTGGAGAAGAACATCCAGAAGAAAGTGGAGAGGGGTGAAACCATAGATATGAAGCTGTAAGTAATATCTGTGAGGTTGGCTAGGGAGCATCCCTTTGCTAACAGAAATTTACAAAAGGGGAATTTGTCATCGAAATTTGTAATCCAAATGGATTCACATTTTCCATAATACGGGGAATCCCTCGTGCAGCTGTTAAGGATTCCCTGAGATCATCTGTTGAAGGTATTGTGAGGTGGCTTCTAATGGTTGAACACATTGGCAACAAAAACCAGAACACCAAATACAAGCTGGGCGAATATGACCTCGTAGACGATCTTCACTCTGTCAAGGACCTAGGAGTATTCATTTCAAACGATCTAAGCGCCAGAGCTCACTGTAACAGCATTGCTAAAAAGGCATTAAGAATTGTTAACCTAAGTTTGTGAAGCTTCTTCTCTGCTAACACTGCACTGCTAACTAGGGCATACAAAACCTTTGCCAGACCAATCCTCAAATACAGCTCATCTGCCTGGAATCCACACTGTATATTGGACATTAATAGAATTGAGCAGGTCCAGAGGTATTTCATGAGAAGAATCCTCCACTCCTCTGCTCACAACAGAATACCTTAGGCCACCAGGCTTAAAATTTTGGGCGTGGACAACCTTGAACTTTGCCGCCTACGGTCTGACCTACGCATAGTACACAAAATTGTCTGCTACAATGTCCTACCTGTCAATGATTACTTCAGCTTCAACCGCAATAATACAAAGGCAAACAATATTTATTTATTTATTTGTTTGTTTGTTTGTTTGTTTGTTTATTTATTTATTTATTTATTTAATAAATTAGATAGATACAAACTCAAGCTCCAAACTCGATTGCAGAAAATACGACTTCAGCAATAGAGTGGTCAATGCCTGGAATGCACTACCAGACTCCATTGTTACATCCTCAAACCCCCATAACTTTAACCTTAGACTGTCTACTGTCAACCTCACCCCATTCCTAAGAGGTCCGTAAAGGGGGCGTGCATAAGTGCACCAACATGCCTACTGTCCTTGTCCTACTGTTCCCCCATTTATTTGTACTCATTTCATGTGCTCTTGTCCATGTTCATACTTATACCTGTTATCTTGTACATGTTTGACAAACTAAATAAATGAATAAAGTGAATAAATAAATAAACCTCCACGCTATGCTTCTCCTTCATCCCTCCAGGATCTTTTCAGCCTACAGCTTGGATGTGGTAACCAGCACTTCATTCAGTGTCAACATTGATTCCCTCAACCATCCCGACGATCCGGTTGTTGTGCACATGAAGAAGTTCCTCAGATTTAGCCTCCTCAGCCCTGCTTTAATCTTGGCTGGTAAGATGTCTTTGTAGGCCGCAAAGGCTGCCCTTCATGCTTGACATTTTCATGGAGGACACAATTGTGTGTCGCTCACCTCATCGTCAGACTTTTTTTTTTTTTTTTGCATTTTTTACTACCAGTTCGGCGAACCAATAGCCGTTTTTACTACCTGTTCGGGCGAACCGGACCAAACCAGGAGCATTTCACCCCTGGTTTTAGGCTGCCTCAATCATGATTGTTACCTTCTCATGTAACTACAATTTTGCTAGAATCTCTTAGAAGCTCATGGAGACCTCCTACGGGTTTTTCTCATCGCTGTGTTGCAACTTGGTTGTGTTTATGTAAATGATCTGTTTGCTTTTCTCCCCACCCCACACCTTCCCCCAGTCCTTTTCCCATTCCTTATCCCAGTTCTGGATAAATTCAACTTGACCATATTCCCCAAGTCTTCCGTAGACTTCTTCCTCGAGGTCTTCAAAAAGATCAAAGAAGATCGACAAAAGAAGGACCGCACGGTCAGTCTGGGCTTTTTGGCTCATGCTTGCTCTTCTTCCGTGGCCCTCGGGAGCTGGGTTTTTGTGCTCTCGGTGTATGTTTGTGCGTTCCGAGCAGGTTTCAAAACTTCCACTTGCGTTTCAAACAGATTCTGATAAAGGAGAATAGTTGCAGCTCAGGGTTGACATGAGGGCTCCTTGATGCTCTCTGAGCTTCCTTGTTTTCTTGCAGATGTTGCATGACCCAACTAGGTAACTTCATCAATGCAGAAGGGAGTGAGATTTGTGGAGTGATGAGTGGAGGAAGAGGAGGAGGAGGAACAATTGTGGGGCTCTTGGGGCTCTCTGAGCTTGCTTGCTTTCTTGAAGACCTTTCATGACCCAAACTAGAGTAACATCAATGCTAGAGGGGGGTTTGTGAGTGGGGAGTGGAGGAGGAGGAGATGGAGGAGATCCTTGGTTTTTGTGCGCTTGGTGTAAGTTTGTGTGTTCCAAGCAGGTTTCATAACTTCCACTTGCGTTTCAAGCAGATTCTGATAAAGGAGAATAAAGGGAGTGGGATTTGTGGAGTGATGATGATGATGATCAGGAGGAGGAGGAGGAGGAAGAAAAAGAACTGTGGGGTCCTTGATGCTCTCTGAGCTTGCTTATTTTCTTTCACTCATTTCATAACACCATCAGTGCTATGATGATAACAAACCCTCCCCCTTCCCTTCTAGCACTGATGATGTTCCCTAGTTGGGTAGTGAAACATTGCAAGAAAACAAGCAAGTTCAGAGAGCACCAAGGACCCCTCACACGCCTTCTAATTCTGCAGTGGGCAATTGAACCCATCAATGACAGTTCCATCTCCTTAATGACAGTTTTTTGGTCTCTCTACCATTCCAGAACCGAGTTGATTTTCTTCAGCTCATGATGGACGTACAAGCTGCAGCCATCACCTCTGGGGATTCAGAGAAAGGTAAAGTTACAGATCTTGCTTTTGAAATTATATATATATATATATATATATATATATATATATAAGGTTGCTTGGAGCATATTGAGGCACATGGATGAATTCAAGATAAGCATTAGCAAAAAATGCTAAGACCATGAAGTCATTGTCCTCACTGTTAGGAAGTTTCTCCTTAGTTCTAGGTTGCTTCTCTCCTTGATTAGGTTCCATCCATTGTTTCTTGTCCTGCCCTCAGGTGCTCTGGAGAATAACTTGGCCCCCTCCTCTCTGTGGCATCCCTTCAAATCATCGATGGAGGATATCACC
>JAKOOJ010000029.1:3665971-3735971 GCA_022577455.1 Arizona elegans
AAAAAGCACACAATTAGTCCCCAAAACCCTCTTTTTATTTCAACGGCTGTGAATTCCGTTCATTCACAGCCCGAACAAATAGTTTGTAAAGAGCCCAACAGAAGTCTCCCACAGTCCTTCGGGATAAGGCTGATAAGCACCCACCTTTATCTCCCTTGACACGCTGCCAAAGACCTAATTGGCAATTAATTTTAAAAGGCCAAACGGAGCACAGAGTCAAAACGGAGCTTCAGAATTTAAACCGACCAGCACGAACAAAGTTGCTTCCTGCAAAGGCTCATGTGCCTTTGCTCCTCCTTTATGTCTTATGGGAGGGGCTAATCATCTCCAAGCCTTACTCCCGTGTCACCCCTTTTGTCTTAACTGTTCTTGCCTTCTGGCAGCTCTGCGCATGCACGCACTGGGAACAGGCTCCCCCGTTCCTCTGTTTCGCTGACTTCAGACTCTGGAGGCTCCGGAGTCAGGACATAACTCCCAGATGGTCCTGGCCTCATCTTTGCCTCCAATGCAGAGCCCTCGTCCGAGCCTCCCCCAGACTCCAGGACTGGCCCATGTTCCTCCCCAGACTCCTCACTGTCCGACTCTGCTGCCAGCTCCGCTGATTGCCAGCGGACCACAACACACACATATTTCTTGTTCAAAGACACAAGGAGATGATGAACGTGAAAGCAAGATCTCTTTGCAAAGACAGGGTCATCTTATCGGGGTGAGAAGCCTAGTCCATCCCGTGTGTGTGTGTGTGTGTGTGTGTGTGTGATTCTCGAACACATAGTTTTGCTTCTACGTCTTAACTGAGAATAGAATCTTATTTGATGCTCACAGCAGAGTGAAGCCGCTAGTGAAGTGCCTTTGTCAATTGCAACACAGACAGTGGTGGTGGTGGTGGGGGAAGTATTTGAGTTGAACAAAATATAACCGAGGCATTGTGCAGGCGTAGGAAAAGGCAGGTATGTAAAACATGGTTCTTGTGGCCTGTCAGCAGCCAGCAGATCTGGCAGCAGATTCAGAGAGTGAGGAGGTTGGGGAGGAACCTGGGCCAGTCCTGGAGTCTGGGGAAGGCTCTGCGTCAGAGGTAGAGAGGGAGTCAGGGCCGTCTGACAGTTGTCAGCTGCCTTCGGAGTCGGACATCAGTGAGGCAGATGAACAGCTGGATCCTGTTCCCAGTGTGCACATGCGCAGAGCTGCCAGGATAAGGGAACAGCTAGGGAACAAGGGTCAACTCAGGAGTAAGGCTACAGGTGGATGATGAATGACTCCTCCCAGAGGGAATAACAGGGGAGCAAAAAGGGAGTGGAGTTTGCAGGAGACAATTAGTTCATTCCTGCATTCTTGCCAAGTATTGCGGGTGTCTGAAAGATATCAGCCTGGCCAAGCTCTAAGCCTGATAAAGGTCAATAATTGTGAACGATCTTGAAAGACGGTGGGAGACGAAAGACTTTGCTGCAGAGGAATTCACTGTAAATTAAATAAAAGGGGTTTATCAGGACGAGGACTCGGCTGCTGGGGAAGCCTAGGTCAGAACAGTTCTTGGTAGTCACCTTGTTAGTGGAATCATCTCTGTTTAATTCCATGTCTCTGATGTTTTCTGTCTCCTTTTCTTTTGGTCAATGGGGAAGATCCCCTTGGAGCTGGAGGACAAAGGTTTCCTCAAGACGAAGAAGCCCATCATGTTGAAGTTGGTGCCCAGAGTCGTCGTGAAACATGAGGATTAGACATTCTGGAGGCTGCAAAGAGGCAGTGGTGCCTTCCTTTCCTTTCCTTCCTTCCTTCCTTCCTTCCTTCCTTCCTTCCTTCCTTCCTTCCTTCCTTCCTTCCTCCCTCCCTCCCTCCCTCCCTCCCTTCCCTTCCCTTCCTTCTTCCCACTCTCCCTCCCTCCCTTCCTTTTCTTCCTTCCTCCCTCCCTCCCTCCCTCTCTCCCTCCTTCCCTTCCTTCTTCCCACTCTCCCGCCCTCCCTCCCTCCCTTTTCTTTCTTTCTTCCTCATTCCCTCCCTCCCTTTTCTTCCCTTCCTCTTTCTTTCCTTCCTTCCTTCCTTCCTTCCTTCCTTCCTTCCTTCCTTCCTTCCTTCCCTGCCTCCCTCCTAATTTTTCTTGGAATCCCTCCTGTCTTCACTTTTTAAAAAGAATATAATAATAATAAACCTGTTTATTTAATAAACACCTCACACCGTGCTCTTAAGACCCTCCTATTCCAGCAAGCCGGCTTGGCCTAATTTTCTCCCCTTTCTTTTTAATTTTTTAAAGAGGAGCCTTGGTAGTACAGTGGTTTAATACACCCTGTAATTAACACAGCTGCCTGCAAATTCTGCAGGTTCGAATCTTACCAGGCTCAAGGTTGACTCAGCCTTCCATCCTTTCTAAAGTAGGTTAAATGAGGACCCAGTTTGTGGGGGCAATAAGCTGACTTTGTATAAATATACAAAAGTATGAAGGCTATTGCTTAATGCATTGTAAGCCGCCCTGAGTCTCCAGAGAAGGGCGGCATATAAATCAAATCAAATAAAAAATAAATAAATAAATAAACTGAAATTTTAATTTGCTTGAAATTATTGGGATTTTTAATTGTCTTGGGCTAAATCATTTAATTTGGTTTTAAATTGTTTCTAACTTTTGTATTTATGTATTTTATTCTGTGCCTGTTCACCGCCCTGAGTCCTTCGGGAGTAGGGCAGTATATAAATTTAATAAAACAAAACAAACAAACAAACTTCATTTTGAGTGACTCGTGCCACTCAAAGCATCCAAGGAGCTGCATTGTGTACCAGCGCAGATTTCTGAGTCCTCTCTAAGTTTCATTCTTCTTCTGCCAAAGGAAGCTCCTACATCATCTCCCTGCGGGCTGCCTCAGAGTCCCTTGACTAGAAAGGTGATGAAATACATAAAAGAGGTTTTGTGAAGAGCTGCTGTACCTGGAGAGAGGAAAAGCACCTGTTGGTCACGAAAAGCTTTCACAATAAAAACATACTAGCATCCTGTCTAAACACAACTTTTGAGTAGGGCAGTCATTACAAAGTATCAGGGGGGAAACCCCTGAGTTTTTCGACAGCTTTAATCTCACTAGGAAATGTCAGATATTGGACTTTCTACCTGTGAAGTAGATGTCCTCCACCAAGCCATTTCTCAAGACCTGGAATAATGCTCGCTTAAGACAAGGTGACCTCATCCCATTACACAACGCAATTCTGGGTGTCGATCAGATGACATAATAAAGTTTAGGCCTGGAGGGAAAGATTTCTATTTTGGGAGAAAGATCTTGGCAAAGCGGTTGAAGAAGTCTTAAGATATGGCTAGATTAGAAAACCCAAATATTACCTACTGTGCTAAGGTACCCTTAGGGACGCGGTGGCTCAATGGCCAAGACACTGAGCTTATCGATCGAAAAGTTGGCAGTTCAACGGTTCAAATCCCTAGTGCTGTGTAACAGGGTGAGCTCCCGTTCCTTGTCCCGGCTTCTGCCAACCTAGCAGTTCGAAAGCACGTAAAAAAAAATAGGAGCCAACTTTGGTGGGAAGGTAACAGCGTTCTGTGCACCTTTGGCATTGAGTCATGCCGGCCACAGGACCACGGAGACGTCTTCGGACAGCGCTGGCTCTTCGGCTTTGAACGGAGATGAGCACCACCCCCTAGAGTCAGGAACGACTAGCACATATGTGCAAGAGGAACCTTTACAAAATTTACCTTAGATAAAAGATACAATTTTAGATGCCTTCAAAACCAGCTGTGGGGGTTTTGCCCCACTCTTCAAAAAGAAGAATCTGCCCCACATCTGTTAATTCAGCAAAATCTGTGTCGGCAACCTTAATGAAGCCAAACAGAAATAGTTAATCCATGGTGAGATTGTTGTCTCTGTGTCTTCTTTGGGTATCCAGAAAACCTCTGGATATGGTTTTTTAGGGGCTGAGTAAATCATCTTAGCAATAAATGACCTGGTAGAGGGTATTTGCAGTAGATAGTGCTTTGCTCTCCATGTCATTACAAAACCTCCAGCTGTAGCTGCCAGGACCCCCTGCTCAGGCAGGAAACCCTACACCACTTCAGACAAATGGTTATCCAACCTCTTCTTTAAAACTTCCAGTGTTGGAGCATCCACAACTTCTGGAGGCAAGTTGTTCCACTAGTTAATTGTTCTCACTGTCAGGAAATTTCTTCTTAGTTCTAAGTTGCTTCTCTCTTTGATGAGTTTCCACCCATTGCTTCTTGTCCTGTTTTCAGGTGCTTTGGAGAATAGCTTGACTCCCTCTTCTTTGGGGTAGCCCCTGCGATATTGGAGCACTGCTATCATGTCTCCCCTAGTCCTTCTCTTCATTAAACTAGACATACAACCGTTCTTCATATGTTTTAGCCTCCAGTCTCCTAATCCTCTTTGTTGCTCTTTTCTGTACTCTTTTTTAGAGTCTCAACATCTTTTTTACATCGTAGCGACCAAAACTGGATGCAGGATTCCAAGTGTGGCCTTACCAAGGCATTATAAAGTGGTACTAACACCTCACAGGATCTTGATTCAAATTTTAACTGTAGATCTCAATCCAGTCATTTTCATCTAGGTTTTTTTTTCCCAATGTACCTCTAACCCTGGTCTAAAGGGAATCTGTTTATGAAAGCGCTCTCAACTTTACAGCTCATAATTCACAGCAGCTTCTCTGGTGGATCGCTCCCTGGCAGTCAGTAAACTGGGTCTGGAGTCTTTGACGGAGGAGACTTTAATGACGAGAGGATCCGGGGTGGCCATGACTGTCTCCTGGCCATCAAACATTCAGAGAAAAGAGAAGACGAGGCATCACTCAATCATTCTTCGGTTATGGGAAATTACGTGGAAGATCCATCACGGCAGAATAAATCGTTCCAAATAGATCATTCCTACTGTCTAATTTGCATAAATTTATAAAGGGTGCAGAATATTGATTGAGCTACATATTTTTATTTCATTTTTTTTTCTCTTCTGAGCCTTGGGAATCAACACGCATGGGGATTAAAAAAAAAATTGTTGCCTATAGAACAAAAATAAGTTGGTGCGGCATTCTTCTTAACGCGCCAGATTTCCAGAAGTGTTGGATAAAAACAAAGAGGCCCCCGTGATAAAATTTCTGACAGTGTTGCAGAACGAAATCAAAAGATGAAGAAAACAGGTACCGTTTAGATACTTGGCAAGTATTTGACATTGCCTTTTCTAAACAGCAGTTGCGTTAAAACTTACACTTAAAAAGATAAAAAATAATACAAACTAAAAAATGAATAATGAGAAAAAGAAAAAGTACAGAAAAGAAAAAAATCGAAAGAAAAATCGAAAAGAAAGGGAAAATAAGCATGCAGTAAAGTAAAAGACCTGGAATGAAGGAGAAACTTCCTAACAGTGAAGACAATTAACCAGTGGAACAGCTTGCCACCAGAAGTTGTAGGTGCTCCATCACTGGGGGTTTTTAAGAAGAGACTGGACAGTCAATTGTCTGAAATGGTCTAGGATCTCCTGCTTGAACAGGGGGCTGGATCAGCTCTCTTCTGATTTGGAAAAAAGAAAAGAAATGATGGAGGTGACTGGACAGCGCCCAAGGAGAATGACCACATCCTGCGGAGGAAGGGATCTTCTAAGCCGCTGTTTGAAAGGAGGGCCCTCCCTCTCCTTGGCAAGCCTCTTCAGTACCACAACTGGACAGCTTTCCTCCTCAACCTCCTCCTCTTCCTTTTTAAAACATTTTTATTAAGTTATAGGTAGGGAGAAGTGAAGTGAGGAAAAGGTGGGAGGAAGAAGCATTGACTTCCGACTGTTTCGGTTACAGTAAAATAAGGCATTAGCGTCAAATCACAGCTTTTGGCTTTTCCATAATAGCATGCACAAGCCATTTCTAAGAAAGATCTACCAGTCTAATTGGTGAAACCTAAAGTCAAATTTTCATTCTTTTCCACATCAAGCACGAAGTTCAGAAGTGGTTTCCATGCAGCAACCAAAGCACTTCTGTTCTTTTCTTTAATCAAAGGAGTCCGTTTGGCCATTTCCACCAACTCCATCAAAACCTCTGCAGCCATTCATCCATGGCAGGGATCGAAGCGTCCAGCTCACACCCTTCTTCTTCGGAAACCGGCTGCTTCCCACCAAGACCACATGCCAGATGTTGGAATTTCCAGCAGTGGGGAAGGTGCAAAAGAAGGAGACAGGAAGGCAAGGGAGAAGAGAAGGAGAAAGAGAAAGGAGGAGAAGGAATGATCGTGGTGGTGGAGGAGGAGAAGGAGATTGAATGGTGATGGAGGAGAAGAATGGTGGTGGAGAAGGAGACAGGAAGGTAAGAGGAGGAGAAAGAGAAAGAAGCAAAAGGAGAAGGAATGATGCTGAAGGAGAAGGAATGATGGAGGAGGAATGATGGTGGAGGAGAAGGAGATCACCCTGAGTCCTTCGGGAGTAGGGCGGTATACAAATTTAATAAAATGAAAATGAAATGAAAATGAAATGGTGGTGGAGGAGGAGAAGGAGATTGAATGGTGATGGAGGAGAAGAATGATGGTGGAGGAGAAGGAGACAGGAAGGAAAGAGAGAAGGAGAAAGAGAAAGAAGGAGAAGGAATGATGCAGGAGGAGGAGGAGGAGGAGGAGGAGGAGGAGGAGGAGGAGGAGGAGGAGGAGGAGAGGAGATTGAATGGTGATGGAGGAGAAGAATGATGGTGGAGGAGAAGGAGACAGGAAGGAAAGAGGAGAGAAGGAGAAAGAGAAAGAAGGAGAAGGAATGATGCAGGAGGAGGAGGAGGAGATTGAATGGTGATGGAGGAGAAGAATGATGGTGGAGGAGAAGGAGACAGGAAGGAAAGAGAGGAGAGAAGGAGAAAGAGAAAGAAGGAGAAGGAATGATGCAGGAGGAGGAGGAGGAGATTGAATGGTGATGGAGGAGAAGAATGATGGTGGAGGAGAAGGAGACAGGAAGGAAAGAGAGAAGGAGAAAGAGAAAGAGAAAGAAGGAGAAGGAATGATGCAGGAGGAGGAGGAGGAGGAGGAGGAGATTGAATGGTGATGGAGGTGAAGAATGATGGTGGAGGAGGAGGAGAGAAGAAGGGAAGAAAGGAGGAGAAAGATAAAGAAGCCAAAGGAGAAGGAATGATGGTGGAGGAGAAGGAGACAGGAAAGGAAGCGAGGGGAGAAGGAGAAAGAGAAAGAAGGAGAAGGAGAAGGAGGAGGAGAGGAGCGAGCCTCTCCATCTGTTAGGACTACCTAGTCCTGAGCTGGCCAGGCATTCCAGGGCTTGTAGTGTTAAAGGGCAGTAACCCCAAGAGGCCGTCCCCAGGAGGAGCCCCGGGCTTGGCTCCTCTCCTCTCCGAGGGGCCGCTACAAAAGCCCCGGGGACTTCCAGCCACGGCTCAGAAGTTGCCAAGGTCGCCGGAGGCTCTGCAGAAGCGCTGCCCATGGGAGACCCGGTCCTCGGCTGGGCGCTGGAGACCTGGGCGCTCGTCCTGCTGCTCCTGGGCCTCCTGATGCTGTAGGTGGGGGGGGAGGGAGGGCCTGGGGGGAGCAAAAGGGGGGAAACCCCTCCCCGGAGTTGCAGGGCAAGGTCTCCAGGTTGGGGCGCTTTCAGGACGGGATGAGAGCGGGATTTCCAGCCAGTTATTCGATTTTAGTTCTGTTAAGTTGTGATTTCATTTGATTTGATTTTAGGGGTTGTTGTTGTTTTTTTTTCCTGTTAAAACTTTTCTTCTTTTATCTCCTCTCCTGTTCTCTCTTCCCCTTTTCCCTCTTCTCTTCTTCTTCTCCCCTCTCCTCACTTCTTCTTTTATCTCCTCTTCTCTCCTTTCTTCTCCCCTCCCCTTCCCTGCTTTGCTCTCCTTTCTCCTTCTTTCTAATCTAATCCCCTGCTTAGGCAGGAAGCCTTATACCATTTCAGACAAGTGGTTGTCCAGCCTCTTCTTAAAAACTTCCAGTGTTGGACCATTTACAACTTCTGGTGGCAAGTTGTTCCACTGGTTAATTGTCCTTACTGATAGGAAGTTTCTCCTTAATTCCAGGTTGCTTCTCTCCTTGATGAGTTTCCACCCATTGCTTCTTGTCTTGCCTGATTATTTATTTATTTATTTATTAAATGTATTTATATGCCGCCATTCTCCCAAAGGACTCAGGGCGGCGAACACAAGTTAAGAAACAAGTACAATAAAATCATAATTTAATCCAAATAATTAATTAGTAGTAAATAATAAAGCCCGAAATCAGTCTCAGCCTATTTGTTTGAAAAGCCAAGTCTTCAAGTCCCAATGGAAGGAGCGAAGATCAGGAGCCGTCCGGAGCTGATATCCTGCTGATGTTCTTTTCTTTTGTTTTGTTTTCCAGTTATGGGATCTGGCCGTATAATTTCTTTAAGAAGTTGGGAATTCCTGGGCCAAGACCCCTGCCTTTTATCGGAACTTTCCTTGAATATCGGAATGTGAGTGTGTTGTACTAGTAGCCTGTAGACCAACTCAATGACTTTGGGTGAAAAGGGGTCCTTCTTTCTTTTCTTTTCTTTTTTAATTTTTTTTTTTAATTAAACTTCTTTTAAAAAACAATAAGAAAGCTTTAACAATTTTTCTTTTTTCAACAGTTTGGCATCAGTAAAAAATGTCTTACTCATACACTTTTCTCCCTTATTCTAATGTATCTTTTGTACATATATTTCTAATATTAATTTATTTATTTACATATATACATATAAATACCCATGTACACAATTTCATTTCTACAGTTTTTGTTTCCTCATATTTGTTATTGTACTTCTACTCCTATTTCAACCATTATTTAATTTTTCCTTGTCTTTTATCTCTCTCCTCCAGCCATTCATACCTTTTCTCCCACACTACGTAATATTCTGTTTCCTCTTTTTTCTTGTATCTCCTTTGTAAGTTTATCCATTCCCGCACATTCCAAAACTTTTCTGATCAAATTATCTTCGGTTGGTATATTATTGTTTTTCCAACTCTGAGCGTAGATTATTCTTGCTGCTGTAATAATATGAATAATTAAATATTGTATTTCTTTTTCATATGTCCCTGGGAGTATTCCTAGTAAAAATGTTTCTGGCCTCGTCTCTATATATTGTTTGGTTATTTCTTCTAATTGTGATCTAATTTTATTCCAATATTTATTTGTTTGTTTGTTTGTTTTATTGAATTTCTATACCGCCCTTCTCTCGAAGGACTCAGGGCGGTGTACAGCCAAAAATAAAACCATGACAATATAAAAATTAAAAGCAATTTAAAACAATTAAACAAATTGGCCAAAAAACTCTAATAAAACAACCCATTAAAAAAATGTTATTATTATTTAGGCCAGCCCTGCTTGTTGGAATAATAATGTTTTTAGGGCAGGACGAAAGGTACGAATATTGGACCACCACCTGTGATAATATGTTCCCTTTTGCTGTTTGCATTTCTAGCACATTGGTGAAGTATTGGGAACATCTTTGCCAGTCTGGCTGGTGCCAAATGCCACTTGTAAAACATTTTGTACATGTTTCCTTTATAGGATACAGACATTGTCAGTTTATAATTTTTGTTCCATAATTTCTCCCATTTGTCCAATTCGATGTTATATCTGAAATTTTTCAGCCAAATTATCATATTTTCCTTAACTACCTCCTCTTCCAATTTGTACCTTAATAGATAGTTATTAATTTTTTTAATCAATTTATTTTCTGTGCCTTGGAGGATTTTATCTAATTCAATGTACTTCTCTTTGGAATCCATTTTGTATCAAATCTGTCTTATATCTAGATTTTATTTGCATGTAAGGCCACCAATCAATGTCTGTACCCTGTTCTTTTAATTCCTGCCTTGTTTTCAATTCCCCTTGACTATTTAACAAATCTTTATATCTTTTCATTTTGTCAATGTCTAATGCATTTGAATAAATTTGTGCCTCCATTCTGGAATTTTATCATAGTGATTCTTTTTTTGTCCCTTGCCATGTTTGTAGTAGTGCATCTCTGATTAAATGTCCTTGAAAATAGTTATGCTGTCTATTTTTTCCCGCCCATAAAAAGGCATGCCACCCTCTCTGTAAATCATTTCCCTCTAATGTTAAAATTCTTTTGTTTCGTAATTCCATCCAGTCCTTGATCCATATAAGAGATGTTGCTTTGTAGTAAATTTCCCAATCTGGGAGTCCAAATACTCCTATTTCTCTACTATCTTGCAGTGATTGTATTGACTCTATTGAGTCTCAATAGAGACTCAAGATGCATGGATTGAAGCATTTTTAACGGCCCCTTATACTCTTCCAGTCTTGGATGGAGAAAGGATGTCATTGCCAAGTTTTCGCGCATCTCCCTCTTTAATTCAACAGGGTGTTTTCAACTTCGACCAAAGATGCTTTGAGAAATATGGCAAGATCTGGGGGTAAGTCACCTGTCAGAATGTCACTTCCAGAAGGACTTCCGTGATTCGCTAAGAACTGCATTATTTAATTTGGTTTTGATCACCGGGGAGAGTTGTAGGTAGGATAGCCTCTTGTCATTCCTGAGAGCCCCGTCCTTAGTTCCTCTCCTCCTCAAACCCTTAAGGGGTAATCAATTGTGCAGAATCACAGCTGCAACCTACGCACTGCTTTGGATACCAATAAAGGAGAATATCTGTAGCTCGGGGTTGACATGAAGGGTCCTTGGTGCTCGCTGAGCTTGGCTGTTTTCTTGCAGAAGTTTCATGACCCAGCTAGATAACATCATCAGTGCTAGAAGGGAGTTGTGTTTGTGGAGAGGTGGTGGTGGTGGTGGTGGAGGAGGAGGAGGAGGAGGAGGAGGAGGAGGAGGAGGAGGAGAAAAAAGAAGAAGAAGAAGAAGAAGAAGAAGAAGAAGAAGAAGAAGAAGAAGAAGAAGAAGAAGAAGAGGAGGAGGAGGAGGAGGAGGAGGAGGAGGAGGAGGAGGAGGAGGAGGAGGAGGAGGAGGATTGTGGGGTCCTTGGTGCTCTCTGAACTTCCATGTTTTCTTGCAGAAGTTTCATGACCCAGCTAGATAACATCATCAGTGCTAGAAGGGAGTTGGGTTTGTGGAGAGGTGGTGGTGGTGGTGGTGGTGGAGGAGGAGGAGGAGGAGGAGGAGGAGGAGGAGGAGGAGAAAAAAAAAGAAGAAGAAGAAGAAGAAGAAGAAGAGGAGGAGGAGGAGGAGGAGGAGGAGGAGGAGGAGGAGGATTGTGGGGTCCTTGGTGCTCTCTGAACTTCCATGTTTTCTTGCAGAAGTTTCATGACCCAGCTAGATAACATCATCAGTGCTAGAAGGGAGTTGGGTTTGTGGAGAGGAGGAGGAGGAAGCAAGCTCAGAGAGCACCAAGGACCCTTCACTTCAACCCTGAGCTACAGATATTCTCCTTTATTGGTATCCAGAGGGATGTGTATGTTGCAGCTGGGATTGATGACGTTACCTAGTTGAGTCGTGAAATGTCTGCAAGAAAACAACCAAGCTCAGAGAGCACCAAGGACCTCCTCACACATCCCTTTTGAGTCGAGAACCAAACCTTAAGACCATGTTCTCTGCTTGGCCAATTGTTCAGCTGGAAAATAGGAAGCCTTGATCCTGTCTTCTTATAAAGATAATAGTCTACATTTCAAAACATCTTTTTTTTTATTTTGACAATTAGAATATTTGATGGCCGGCAACCTGTGATGGCCATTTTGGATCCCGCCCTCATTAAAACCATCCTGGTTAAAGAATTCTATACTTATTTCCAGAATCACCGGGTAGGTATCCTAACTTGAGGTTGCGGGAACTTCACTGAGGCTGAGAAATAGTAGTCCTGCAAGGGAATTTAGAAGAGCAAGCCTAGTATTGTGGTTTAGGTGTTGGGCTGACCCTTGGGAGACCTGGGTCCAAGGTCTCCCTCAATCCCGCAAGCCTCCCAGGTGTCTTTGGGACAATCACTCTTTCTCAACTGAAACTCCCATAGCTGTTGTGAAAGAAATGGGAGATGGAATGATATATATAAATATATCATCCCGAATTCCAGAATGGTAGTAGATATCCGTCTATCCATCTGTCTATCAGACAGAAGACAGACAGACAGATGATAGAGAAGATGAGACAAATGATGATAGAATGATAGATAAATAGATAGATAGATGATGGATAGATAGATAGATAGATAGATAGATGTAGGTAGGTAGGTAGAGGGATGTAGGTAGGTAGAGGGATGTAGGTAGGTAGAGGTAGGTAGGTAGGTAGAGCTAGAGATAGGTAGGCAGACAGGCAGACAGACAGACAGATGGATAGATAGAATAGATACTTAGTTAAGAAAACAACAAATTGAAAAGAAAGGACGGAGAAGAAGTACATGAGAGATTTCTGTTTTTATTTTCTTGATATTTCACCTTATTCAGGACCTTGGTCTGAATGGAAATCTGGACACAATCCTGACCATTGTTGTCGATGAACAGTGGAAGAAGATTCGCAATGCCGTGTCTCCCACTTTCACCAGCGGGAGGCTGAAGGAGGTAAGAGATGAAGGTTGGAGGACTTTGGGACTTCTCAAGGATTCTTGCGTTGTCTGAAGAAAGCCCAGAAAACTGCCCTTAAGCATTGTCAGCGGTTGATTTTAAGCGAAGTCTGCCTTAGTTTATTTATTTATTTTATTTTATTTATTTATTTATTTGTCAAGCATATATAAGATAACAGGTAAAAGTATAAACATAATTTAAATACATGAAAAGAGTAAGTAAAAAGGAATATTAGGACAGGGACGGTAGGCACTCTTGTGCACTTATGCACGCCCCTTACAGACCTCTTAGCAATGGGGTGAGGTCAACAGTAGACAGTTTAAGGTTAAAGTTTTGGGGGTTTGGGGAAGAAACTACAGAGTCAGGTAGTGCATTCCAGGCATTAACCACTCTGTTGCTGAAGTCGTATTTTCTGCAATCGAGTTTGGTGCGGTTTACCTTAAGTTTGTATCTATTATTTGCTGGTGTATTGTTGTGGTTGAAGCTGAAGTAGTCATTGGCAGGAAGGACATTGTGGCAGATAATTTTATGTACTACACTTAGGTCAGACCGAAGTCGGCATAGTTCGAAGTTGTCTGAGCTCAAAATTTGAAGTCTGGTGGCAGAACGTATTTTATTGCGGGTAGAGGAATAGAGGACTCTTCTCGTAAAATATCTCTGGACTCTCTCGATTGTATTTATGTCTGCTATGCAGTGCGGGTTCCAGGCAGATGAGCTGTATTCGAGAATTGGTTAGCAAATTTTTTGTATGCTCTAGTTAGTAGTACAATATTGCCAGAGAAGAAGCTACCCAAGATTAGGTTAACAACTCTTAATGCCTTTTTGGCAATGTTGTTACAGTGGGCTTTGGCACTTAGATTTTTAGAAATGAGTACTTCAAGGTCCTTGACAGAGTGAGAGTCATCTACAAGGTCATGTCCATCTAATTTGTATTTTATGTTTTAATATTTTTTTGCCAATTTATTTATTTATTGGTTCAATTTATATGCCACCCTTCTCTGGAGACTCAGGGCGGCTTACAATGCATTAAGCAATAGCCTTCATACTTTTGTATATATCTGCTTAGTAGGGCTTTCGGGGCCCCCTAAGCGGTGTTCTTTTTTATACAAAGTCAGCTTATTGCCCCCACAATACGGGTCCTCATTTTACCTACCTCGGAAGGATGGAAGGCTGAGTCAACCTTGAGCCTGGTGAGATTCGAACTCGCAGTAATTGCAGGCAGCTGGTGCTACTTAACAGCACTTTAGTCTGCTGTGCCACCAAGGCTGGTGCAATGTGCAAGACAGAGCATTTGTTGGTTGAGATTTGAGGTTGTCACTTGTTTGACCAATCTGGCACATAGTCAAGGTCTTTTTGAAGGGTATTTACATTGTTGGTGGTGTTGAATAGTTTAATATCATCAATGAAGAGAACACATTTGCTTTTAATGTGATCGCAAAGGTCATTTATGTAAAGTATGAAGAGTGTTGGACCTAAGACACTGCCTTGGGGAACATGGCTATTAACATGTACAGGATTTGATAGAGCGCTTCCTATTTTGACTACTTGTTGTCTGTTGACAGGAAAGCAGCTATCCATTCATGTAGGAGTCCAGAAATGCCATAGGATTTTAGTTTTAGAAGTAATTTGTCATATACCACTGAATTAAAAGCTTTACAGAAGTCTGCATCTATTGCTTTGCCCTAATCGAGATGTGTAGTCCCTATGTTTTTGCAATGTAGTAGTTGTAGATTACAGGATAATTCTTTTCTGAAATCAAATTGTTTGTTGGACAGTAGGTTGTTTTTCTCTAGGTGGAAGGTAATAGATTGGTTAATGATTGATTCCATGACTTTGCAGGTGATCCAACATAAAGAGATTGGTCTGTAATTTTCAACTAGGCTAGGATCTCCCTTTTTGAAGATAGGGATGACCTTGGCTGGTGACCATTGGTAGGGCAAGGAGCTGGTACTGTAAGATTTTTCAAAAATTAGCATAGGAGAAGCCTCCATAACTAGATCAAGGAAGCTTCATTTGATTTAAACTGTTTAGTAGCCTTGTTTATCCCATTAGAGAAGTCTGTGAAATCCCTGTGTCCTAAAAGGAAAGAGTATATCTCCAAGAATCATATCAATCTTATTCTGGATTTCCTAGCTAAGTTTTCTGGAGCCTTGCCCAAACCCTGTTAGGTCCCGTGCATTTTCCTTGATGAAATCTGAATGCAAATTTAAACACACCCATTAATTCCCTTCAACTATTAAGATAGACAGTATCTTTTCGAAAAGCTTCTTCTTCATTACTGATTTTTGTCCTCCTAACTTTCTAAGAAATTCCAGCCCTCCTTGGAGTACCTTTGGCTAAATTACTCCACCTTTCTTATATCAAAGTAAGGTTGACACTTCTGGACACACTGGGATTCCAACTCTCAAAATGTCCAATTATCATGGCAAGAGAACATCAGATGGGAAAAGGTTTTCACGAGTGCTATTTTATTTCAGAGACAATTAATTCAGTTACAATTAATTATTTCCAGAATTGAGGAAGAAAAACCTGGTTAGCGTAGGTTTTCTTCCAGCTTTGGAATGATGGAGCTTTGCAAGTTCTCTCTATGAAGATGAGCTGCTCATCTTCATAAATCTTAGCTGAATTTTATAAGGAGCCAACATTTGTGTGTTGTTATGATCCATGAGCCTCAATGAATGGGATCTAGTTTAATATCTTGACGTGCTCAGTGCTTAAAACAAACGAAGAAACAGCTATCAAGTCCGCAAGTTGTGAAATTTAAGATTGTAATAAGAGGTACATTTTAAATAAGTTTAAGAAATTTCACACAGAAGCAAATAACCCAGGTTGAAGTAGTGGTTTGAAAATGGCTATCTGAGCTGACTTGTTGCTTTCATTCTATAAAGTGTCTTCATCATCTGGTCCATTGATCTTCCTTTCAGATGATGCCTATCATCAACCATTATAATGAAATCTTGGAGAAGAACATTCAGAAGACAGTGGAGAAGGATGAAACCATAGATATGAAGCTGTAAGTAATATCTGTGAGGTTGGCTAGGGAGCATCCTTTTGCTAACAGAAATTTATCAAGCAGGAATTTGTAATCCAAACGTATAAAAGTGGATTCACATTTTCCATAATGTGTGGAATCCCTTATGCAATTGTTAAGGATTCCCTGAGATCTTCTGTTGAATGTATCATGACATGGATTCTAATGGTTGAACCTCCACGCTATGCTTCTCCTTCATCCCTCCAGAATCTTTTCAGCCTACAGCTTGGATGTGGTAACCAGCATCTCATTCAGCGTCAACATTGATTCCCTCAACCATCCCGACGATCCGGTTGTTGTGCACATGAAGAAGTTCCTCAGATTTAGCTTCCTCAGCCCTGTTTTAATCTTGGCTGGTAAGATGTCTTTGTAGGCCGCAAAGGCTGCCCTTCATGCTTGACATTTTTAGATCTCATAGGCCGCCCTTCGTGCTTGACATTTTCATGGAGGACATAATTGTGTGTCACTCACCTCATCGTCAGAAAATTTTTTTTGCATTTTTTACTACCAGTTCGGTGAACCAGTAGCCTTTTTTACTACCTGTTCAGGTGAACTGGACCAAACCAGAAGCATTTCACCCCTGGTTTTAGGCTGCCTCAATCATGATTGTTACCTTCTCATGTAACTACAATTTTGCTAGAATCTCTTAGCTCAACAAAGCTCATGGAGACCTCCTATGGGTTTTTCTTGTCGCTGTGTTGCAGCTTGGTTGTGTTTATGTAAATGATCTGTTTGCTTTTCTCCCCACCTCACACCTTCCCCCCAGTCCTTTTCCCATTCCTTATCCCAGTTCTGGAGAATCTCAACTTGACCATATTCTCCAAGTCTTCTGTTGACTTCTTCCTCGAGGCCTTCAAAAAAATCAAAGAAGATCGACAAAAGAAGGACCGCACGGTCAGTCTGGGCTTTTTGGCTCATGCTTGCTCTTCTTCCGTGGCCCTCAGGAGCTGGGTTTTTGTGCGCTCAGTGTATGTTTGTGTGTTCCAAGCAGGTTTCAGAACTTCCACTTGTGTTTCAAACAGATTCTGATAAAAGGTTAATATTCGCAGCTCAGGGTTGACATGAGGGCTCCTTGATGCTCTCTGAGCTTCCTTGCTTTCTTGCAGATGTTTCATGACACAACTAGGTTTAGGTTTAGGTTTAGGTTTTATTTGATTTATATACCGCCCTACTCCCGAAGGACTCAGGACGGTGAACAGCCACAAGATAAAGCACATGAATACAAAATTTAAAAGCAAAATAAAACCGAATTAAACAATTTGGCCCAAGACAGATTTAAAACACCCCAATAATTAAGAACAGATTTAAAATTTACATTTTAAAAGGGAAAGGGGGAAAGTTAGGCCAGGCCAGCCTGATGGAATAAAAGGTCTTGAGAGCGCGGCGGAAAGTGCACAGATCCGGGATCCTCCGTATCTCCGGGGGGAGCTCGTTCCAGATAGTAGATGTCCCCACAGAGAAGGCTCTCCCGCTGGGGGCCACCAGTTGACATTGTTTGGCTGACGGCACCCAGAGGAGCCCCTCTCTATGAGAGCGTACCAGACGATGGGAGGCTATTGGTGGTAGTAGGCGGTCCCATAGATAGCCAGGTCCTAAGCCATGGAGCGCTCTAAAGGTGGTAACCAAAACTTTGAAGCGCACATGGAAGACCACCGGGAGCCAGTGCAGCTCACGCAGGAGAGGTGTTACATGGGAGCGCCACGTCGCTCCCATAATCACCCGCGCGGCCACACTCTGCGCCAGTTGGAGCCTCTGGGTGCTCCTCAAGGTAACTTCATCAGTGGAGAAGGGAGTGAGATTTGTGGAGTGATGATGATGATGATCAGGAGGAGGAGGAAGAGGAGGAAGAAGAAGAACTGGGGTCGTGGATGCTCTCTGAGCTTGCTTATTTTCTTTCACTTATTTCAAACACCATCAGTGCTATGATGATAATGAAATCCCCCTCCTTTCTAGCGCTGATGATGTTCCCTAGTTGGGTAGTGAAACATTGCAAGAAAACAAGCAAGTTCAGAGAGCACCAAGGACGCCTCACACGCCTTCTAATTCTGCAGTGGGCAATTGGACCCATCAATGACAGTTCCATCTCCTTAATGACAGTTTTTCGGTCTCTCTACCATTCCAGAACCGAGTTGATTTTCTTCAGCTCATGATGGACTCACAAACTGCAGCCAACACCTCTGGGGATTCAGAGAAAGGTAAAGTTACAGATCTTGCTTTTGAAATTATATATATATATAAGGCAGTGGTGAAATCCAAAAATTTTTACTACCAGTGCTCTGGGCATGGCTTGGTGGGCATGGTGTGGCTTGGTGGGCATGGCAAGGGAAGGATACTGCAAAATCTCCATTCCCACCCCATTCCAGGGGAAAGATACTGCAAAAACCACTTTCCCACCCCACTCTGGAACCAGCCAGAGGTGGTATTTGGTGGCTCTCCGAACTACTCAAAATTTCCACTACTGGTTCTCCAAACTACTCAAAATTTCCACTACTGGTTCTCTGAACTACTCAAAATTTCCGCTACTGGTTCTCCAAACTACTCAAAATTTCCGCTACCGGTTCTACGAACTACTCAACATTTCCACTACCAGTTCTCCAGAACCTGTGAGAACCTGCTGGATTTCACCCCTGATATAAGATTGCTTAGGGCATATTGATGCACATGGATGAACTCAAGGTAAAACATTAGCAAATGATGCTAAGACCACGGGGCACTGGAAGAGAGGATGAATGAAATATGCAGGTAATCCTTGATTTACAACAGTTGGCTTAATGACTGCTCAAAGTTACAGCGTCACTGAAAAAAGTGACTTTTAACCATTTTTCACACTTACGACCATTGGCAGTATCTCTCAGACATGTGGCTGTCCAGTCTTTTCTTAAAAAACTCCAGTGATGGTGTGCCCACAATTTCTGGAGGCAAGCTGTTCCACTGGTTAATTGTCCTCACTGCCATTCTTCATATGTTTTAGTCTCCAGGCTTATCATCTTAGTTGATCATCTTAGCTGCTCTTCTCTGAACTTTATCTATAGTCTCAACATACTTTTTGCAATATGGTATGCAAAATTGGTTGCAGTATTCCATTGGTCTATCTCTGCTTTTCTTTTACTGTGCCAATATTCAATAGCAATAGCATTTTGGCTTATCTACTGCCCCATAATGGTTTTGTTTTGACCTAGGCTTCCTTAGAAAGTAAGCAGCACGAACTTAGTCTCGGCTAACCTCTTTTATTCAAACGGCTGTGAATTATTGTCATTCCCAGTCCGAAAGGCTTCTCAAACAGTCTTTCAAGGGAGTGTTTACAAACACCCACCTTATCTCCCTTGGAATGCTGCCAGAGAATTAATTGCCAAACGCAGGGCAAGGCCAAACTTAGCACAGAGTCAAACAGAGCTTTTCTAGAGCTTTTACCAACCAGATGAACTAATTGCTTCCTGCAAAAGCTCACTTCTCTTTTATGTCTTATGGAAGGGGCCAATCATTTCCAAGCCTTACTCCCAAGTCGACCCTGTTTTCTTAATTGTTCCTGTCGTCTGGCAGCTCTGTATTGCACACACTGGGAACAGGCTCCCCCTGTTCCTCTGCCTCGCTGATATCAGACTCCGGAGACTCCGGAGGCAGCAAAGAACTATCAAATGGCCTTGGCCTCCCTCTCTGTCTCCAACTCAGAGCCCTCATCCGAGCCTTCCCCAGACTCCAGGACTGACCCACGTTCCTCCCCAACCTCCTCACTGTCCGACTCTGCTGCCAGCTCTACTGGCTGCTGGCAGGCCGCAACAGGTTTATAGCACTCTGTGGGTAGTTTACAATGTAGAAGAATTATTTGTATATTGCCCCCAGCAATCTGGGTACTCATTTTATTGATCTCAGAAGGATGGAAGGCTTAGTCAATGGGAAAAAACACCCCACCACACAATGTGTTCATTTGATCAAACTAACATTTGGTATTTTAATTTTCCCAGCCTACAGCTGCAAATACAGCTGCTGATGTTCTTCATGTGATGAGACAGAGAGAGACAAAAACAGAGAGACAGAGACAGACAGAGAGACAGAGAGACAGAGAGAGAGGAGAGACAGAGAGAGAGAGAGAAAAAGAGACAGACAGACAGAGAAAAAGAAAGACAGAGAGAGGGGGAGGGTGGAGGGAGAGAGAGGGAGTTGTCTAAAGTTGTTGATCAAATCAGATCCCCTGGATAATTGGGTTATCCTGAAAGCCACAAGTCAATCTGAGATATTCTCTATTGTGTAGCAAGCTTCTTCTGTGCTTTCCTTTCTCGTCCGACAGCTTTAACAGACAAAGAGATTTTTGCCCAGTCACTGTTTTTTATTTTTGGTGGCTATAACCTCATCGGTACCACCCTCACCTTCATGTCTTATTGTCTGGCCACGCACCCTGACGTTCAAGAGAAATTGTACCAAGAGATCAATGACACTTTTCCCAATCAGGTAAGACTCTTTTTTTGGGGTGCTCTTTTGGTTGAGGGTGGGTCATTTTAGGAGCTGTCAGGCACAAATAACCAGATCTACACATGCAGAGTTCAAGCTAACTACTTTATTATGTTCTGCCTATAGTACAGGAATCTCCCCGTCTAGCAGCCAGCTCCTGGGAATAATTAGATAAAGCTCCATGGAACTGAATTGGGATCAGCCCTAGTTCTTTTGTGGTTGCGCAGTGACTCCAGGCTAGTTCCTCGTTTGATCCCTCCTCCTTGTCAGGTTGGGTGCTTCCCAAGTGTAGCAGATGAGTTCTTCCAGAAGAGCAAAGACTACACAAACGTATCTATATGCAGATCACTTCTTATATACTAGAATGCCATATTACTTTATTTTGTCTTGTTTTCACCTTTTGTGCAGACCCCTCCCACCTATGATGCAATCCATCAAATGGAATATCTAGATATGGTGGTAAATGAAACTTTTCGCCTTTACAATCCGGGGACACGAATTGACAGAATTTGCAAAAAGACAGTGAAAATCCATGGAGTGACCATCCCAGAAGGGACTGTGGTTATGATTCCCACTTATGTCCTACATCGGATCCCTGAATATTGGCCTGAGCCCGAAGAGTACAGACCTGAGAGGTATGTTGTCAGGAACACGGTCCTCCTGAAACCAAGTTAATAAGAGACACAGCACCATGAGGACATCAGGGAGCAAAGTGTCGATTGTAAATTCTCAAATGAGATGCGGATCATTCTTTGACATCTACAAAGTCACACAGGGCATTTTTTTATGATCCACCTCCATAAACTATGCGTGGAACTTAATTAACTCCATGGGAGAAAATGATGCCTAAACTGACTGTAGCAGCTGAGACAATGGCTTCGTTTAATGTCCCAACAACTGAACAAAAAGCTTTAGGGCAGCTGGCATCAAGCCACACTGATAGGAGTAGAAGAGTAAAAGTACATGAAGGAAATTACATTTCATCTACCATCTTTTCATTTAGAAAAGATTCCCTCCTTGAACCATGACGAGTGGGTCAAAATAGGAGAAATAGGCCTCGTTGATCTACATTGTAGCTGTCACTAATTGGATGCTGTAGTAGGCTCAAGGATTCTTGGGCATAACTCCTCGAGAAGTCCAAATTAATTAAGCAGAAACTACTTCTAAATTCTTTTCTTTCTTGTTCCTCATGAGCTTAAATGGACTCCAGGGGATGGTAGAGGACAGGAAGGCCTCGAGGAACATGGTCCATGGGGTCGTGATGCGTCGGACACGACTTCGCAACTAACAACAACATTGTTCCTTATCTGTAGACAGAATCTTGCCAAACTAAAGCAACTCCTTGCATCATTAAAAATATACTTGTCAGAAGCAGAGAATCAGAACATACATTAAGTTGCAGTTCAGAAGATTTATTGCTCCAGCCAAAAATCTAATCAACTAAAGTTCAGCACTAAATTGGCACCAGATAAGGGTGAATGGGGGTTGAGGGGTCGAAGGTAGACTGTGGGAACATAAAAACTCTAGGTTAATGACCACCTCCCCAGCTATGCCCACTCTTCTCCTAAAATACTCTGAGAATCGATACAGAAGGGCCGCCTTAATTCTCTTCCCGCCAACCAAACCATATAAATTTCAGTCTTTTGGTCCTCTGAAATGCAGCCCCTCCAGACTACATTCCACCACATCAGATCCACAATGATCTCTCTCCACAAACATTTATCTTTCTTCATTGGTCTCAGTCCAGTTTATCCAGTGGTGAAGGAGCCAAGGGGTGTCTTAGTTACAGAACTGAGGTACAGACTATTGGGAATAGTAGCTTTACTCAACCGTGATTCTTTTCCAATTTGCAAACAGGTTTAGTAAAGAAAACAAAGAGAGCCTAGACCCGTATGTGTTCCTCCCTTTCGGAGCGGGTCCCAGGAACTGCGTCGCTATGCGTTTCGCCCTCCTGGTGCTAAAAATGGGTCTGGTGGTTTCGCTGCAAAGATTTCGCTTCCAAACCTGCAAAGAAACACCGGTGAGTTTTACAAGTTGGGGTGCTGGTTATCTGCTAAAGAGTTTACTCAACCAATTTCCCATCTCACACATATGTGTTGTTCAAAGACACAAGGAGGTGATGAACGCATGAAAGCAAGATCTCTTTGGAAAGACAGGGTCATCTTATCAGGGTGAAAAACCTACTCCATCCCATGTGTGTGTGTGTATGTGTGTGTGAGAGAGAGATTCTCTGTGTGTGATTCTCCAACGCCTAGGTTCTGCTTCTACGTCTTAACTGAGTCTTATTTGATGCTCACAGCAGAGTGAAGCCCCTAGTGAAGCGCCTTTGTGAATTGCAACACAGACAGTGGTGGTGGGGGGGGAAGTATTTGAGTTGAACAAAGCATTGTGTAGGTGTAGGAAAAAGCATGTATGTAAAACATGGTTCTTGGTAGTCACCTTGTTAGTGGAATCACCTCTGTTTAATTCCATGTCTGTGATGTTTTCTATCTCCCTTCCTTTTGGTCAATGGGGAAGATCCCCTTGGAGCTGGAGGACAAAGGATTCCTCAAGACGAAGAAGCCCATCATGTTGAAATTGGTGCCCAGAGTCGTCGTGAAACATGAGGAGTAGACATTCTGGAGCGTTAAGGATATTGTTGTGTCACCACCAGAGTCATGTTGCTCATAAAGCAGAGTACCATCAGAAGTTTTTACGCATGGAAACAGTTTTGAGAGTAATTGTGAATAACATGTAGACGAACTAGTTTTATATTACTTTACTTTGAGGGTAAAGCGAAATCATAGTCATTTAACAATCCAAGTCTTGGATTGTTAAATGACTATGATTTAAATATAAGTGCAATATATAAAATGCAATATAAGATCAATTCAGGGATATCAAATCTTCTTACCAGTTTGTAGAAAAATACAAGGAACATTCAGGAACAATATAAAAATAGTTCAATAAATATCAGGAAACATTAATAAATAACCCATGATCAAACATTGACCATTTAGAGAGATCAATAATAGTTACAGCATAGTAGCAGGTAAAAATTTGGTGCAGTGAACACAACTAACCACAATAAAGTTCTCCTTAAATAGATTGGCTACAGAGCTTATCCAATCAGCATGCAGAATGACTCAGCAATATTCTTAAAGCAACATAATACATTTACACAATACAAACATACAATGTTGGATTATATATTGCCTGGCCAACTAGTTAGGCAATGACCATTTCCTAACATGGAGGCTGCAAAGAGACAGTAGTGTCTTCCTTTTAACTCATTCTCAGCATATTCTCAGCGTATTCTAAATGAAATGAAAGCAAAGTCCTTAAAACACCAGTCTTTAGTTTATCTCTGACCTTGGGATAATTAGGCAAACTGCCAAAAGCTTTTCAGTTCAGGAACAGAAGAAATAACTACAGCCAAAAAAGTTACATATTGAAATATCAGAGGTGGGTTTCAGCAGGTTCTGACCAGTTCTGCAAAACCGGTAGCAGATTATTATTATTATTATTATTATTATTATTATTATTATTATTATTATTATTATTATTATTATTTGATTTTTAAACAAACAATACATAAAAATCCATCTTCCATTAACAATTACAAACAGTATGTCGATCGGTTACAAATCCTTTGTGCCTCATCCCCATATTCATATTTTACCAAGTATCCAATTCCTCATAATATCAATCTAATATATATCTTTATATCATTATCATCATTTGTCATTTATCTAACAATGGCATTATCATTCCAAAAAAAAATAAAAATCACATATTATATTATAACATTCATTTTATAATTCATATTTCATTTCCATGTTTTAGTATCTAGCCATTGGTAAAATAACTCCCATATCTTATAATATTGTTTGTCTTCTTGTTCTCTAATTTCAAATGTCAATTTACTCATTTCAGCACATTCCATGATTTTCTTAATAACTTCATCTTGCATTGGTATTTTCTCATTTTTCCAGTTTTTAGCAAACACAATTCTAGCCGCTGTCAATACATTCACAGTCAAATATCTCAATTCTCTGTTATATGTTTCTGGCACAATTCCTAATTAAAAAAAATCTCTAGTTTAAAGTCTATGTGTTTTTTTGTCATTTTTTCCAACCATGTGTGGATTTTAGTCCAGTATCTTTTGGCTTCTACACATGTCCACCATATATGGTAATATGAGTCCGGTATCTGATGACATTTCCAACACTATTCCGATTTATTCTTGAACATTCTGGCAATTCTCGTCGGGGGAAGATGCCACCTGTAAAATATCTTATACAAATTTTCCTTATATGCTGTTGACATTGACATTGTCATTTTATTTTATGTATTTATTTGTTCAACTTGTATGGCGCCTTTCTCCGAAGACTCAAATGGACTAATTTTCCACCCACAATTTTTGCCATTTCTCTAAGTCAATTCCATAACCAATTTTTCCCCCCATGCTATCATTGTTTCTTTAACTTGTTCTTCTTCCAATTTTACCTCCAGTAAATAACCATACAGTTTTTTAACTTAAATTTTAACTTAAATTTCCGGTAGCGGAAATTTTGAGTAGTTTGGAGAACCGGTAGTAAAAATTCTGAATGGCCCCGCCCCTATCTATTCTCTGCCTCCCGAGTCCCAGCTGATTGGGAGGAAATGGGGATTTTGCCGTATCTTTCCCATGGAGTGGGGGGGGGAATGGAGATTTTGCAGTATCCTTCCCCTGCCACCAAGCCACACCATAGAACCGGTAGTAAAAATTTTTGAAATCCACCACTGCCCCAAATCCCTCCCCCCAAGGACCCAGGCTGAATGTCCAATCACCAACCCATATGGTGTCATGTGGGGTGCATCTTCAGATTTTTTCGCCCATCTGTTATTCCGGGAAGGTTGACCTTGACTGGGTCTAAACGAGTCCATTCAGCTGCACAGTAGATCATGAGAGCAATCCTTCCTTTTCGTTCACACAGGACATCTCTCTCCAGCTCACTTCCCCACCCAAATGCCAATCTTCCCCCCTCCCCATTACTATGGCAGCCAATAGCAAGCAAGCATCATAGAGGCTGACATTCGGTCCTCCTGCAATAGAGGTGTTAACCCTGGAGAAAAAACCCCCAATAAAAATAGACAAAATAGAAACAAACATAACAACCCAAAATACAGGATTATGTACAGTAATAAGGCTAAGGCTTATGAGGATATTTAGTGTGAAACAGTTGTAAATAGAATAGAATAGAATAACAAGAGTTGGAAGGGACCTTGGAGGTCTTCTAGTCCAACCCCCTGCTTAGGCAGGTTCACCCATTCAGATTGAAAGATAAATTTCACTTGCTAATTGAATAGCTGGAGAAAAATCAGTTTTTAATAAAACCTGGGACTGAGACTCAAAGAAACATTTCTTCAGTGCTCTTTCCCCATCTAGGAAAAGTCCTGCATCTTTAAGCCACTCCGGTTATATTGGAAAGGAGGAGTGTATATATGTACTTTCTTATTTAAAAGACAACTATTATTACCCAAAGCTATTTTATCTGGCACCTGTCATAGCTCTTGCATGCGCAGGAAAGATTACATGGTAATAATAATAATAATAAAAAAAGCTGATTTATCTGACAGAAAAGCACGTGGGGGCAAGATAACCTGACCTTGCAACTTTGCTCTGTTTTAAATGGAGCTGTTTCTGATGAAGATAAATGGGTTCTCCGGAAGAGATTCAGGGGCCAGGAAGGTGTGAGCTATTCGGACACGAAGTCGCAAAAAGATTGACCCATAGGGGCTCAGTCCAGAGGTGGGTTTCAGCAGGTTCTGACCAGTTCTGGAGAACCAGTAGCGGAAATTTTGAGGAGTTCGGAGAACCGGTAAATACTACCTCTTGTTGGCCCCGCCCCGATCTATTCTCTGCCTCCCGAGTCCCAGCTGATCGGGAGGAAATGGGGATTTTGCAGTAACCTTCCCCTGGGGTGGGATGGGAATGGAGATTTTGCAGTAACCTTCCCCTGGAGTGGAAACTAATCAAGGAGAGAAGCAACTTAGAACTAAGGAGAAATTTCCTGACAGTGAGAACAATTAATCAATGGAACAACTTGCCTCCAGAAGTTGTGAATGCTCCAACACTGGAAGTTTTTAAGAAGATGTTGGATAATCATTTGTCTGAAGTGGTGTAGGGTTTCCTGCCTGGGCAGGGGGTTGGACTAGAAGACCTCTAAGGTCCCTTCCAACTCTGTTATTCTATTCTATTGAACAAAGTTTTTTTTTTCCTGGTCCCGATTGCGTTCGTAAGTTGAGGATCACCTTTAAAGAGGAAAGGCCAGGATGTGAGTCAACCATCTGATGAAGCCAAGCTTCAAACTACACACCTAACACACGCCATAAAAAAGATACCAATTTGTTTGCCAACCATCTTGCAAGGGTGACACAGTGAAAACAAGGAAGTGAACTTTTTGCCAAAGGGAACCAGTGAAAGGACAAAAAACATTTGCATGCCAACTACAGATCCTGCATTCCTTCTTCCTAAGGAGTCTTTCCCCTCCCTTGGCCAACAGCAAAGCTGATTTACTTGAAGCACATGCTAAATTGCAGTAGGCCAACAACTGTTGCCAGCTACCAGCTAGAACCCGAAGAGCTGAAAGGCACAGAGAGAGCTGCAACTGAAGTCCTGTTTTCCCTCCCGCCCTGTGCCTTTTTGTTTAATTATTGCTTTATTTAAACGGTGACTGCTGTCCGTTCCTGTGTTTTTTTTTTTTCTGGCCTCGGGCACCTTACATTATCAAAAATTTCCCCCTTGGGTTTGAAATGTCACTGCGTTTTTTTATTTCCCAGCTGAGCTTCATTATTTTTGGACTAATAGACTTACTGTAGTTTGCCAAGTTCCTTATCATGGGATTAATCAACGCCCTGACATGAAAGAACCATTAAAATAATGGAATGGAATGGAATGGAATGGAATGGAATGGAATGGAATGGAATGGAATGGAATAGAATTCTATGGATTTCTATTTCAACTTCTTACTTCCCGAATAGTGACCGACTCATGTTTCTTTTTCCCCATGCAGTGAAAAGCTATCTGTTCCCCTCCCTTATTCCAATTATTTCAAACGCCTTGATGTGCCTGCAGTTTCAAAGATTAGAATTGTGCATGCCACAATATTCCCTCTATGGAAGTGAAAGTTGGACTTTGAAGAAGGAGGATAGCAAGAGGATGGACGCCTTTGATCTTTGGTGTTGGAGAAGGGTCCTGAGAAGATAGTGGCCATCCAAGAATGCAATTGCTGGATCATCAAACCAACCAACCCAGATTTCTCTCTCGAGGCACAAAATGAAGGGTCAAATTATTCCTGCTTCACATGAAGCGAAGACCTACAGAAGCTTCTCATGGTGGGAAAGGTGAAAAGAAAAAGATGAAGAGGACAACCAGCAGCCAAGTGGGTGGAGATAGTTATGGGGGGCAATGAATGTCTCATTGGAAGAGTGGAAGGGTCATCTGAGGACACATCACCATGGAGAAAATTTATGTCTAAGGTTGGGAAGAGTCAACACAAAGAGTCAACATTGACTTGATGGAACGTAATCAGTCAAGGCAAACAACCAGCTCCATCATGTTGGGAAGAGGAGAAAAGGAGAGGAGAGGAGAAGAAGGAAGAGGAAAGGGGAGGGGAGGAGAGGAGAGGGGAGGAGAGGGGAGGAGAAGAGAAGAGAAGAGAAGAGAAGAGAAGAGAAGAGAAGAGAAGAGAAGAGAAGAGAAGAGAAGAGAAGAGAAGAGAAGAGAAGAGAAGAGAAGAGAAAACAACAAAGTGGATGGATTCAGTGACACTATGCACCATTAGAAGATCTGAAAAACCAGATTAGGGAGAGATTGTCGTGGAGAAGGTTTATCTTTGTGGTCTCTAAAGGTCTACGCTGACTTGATAGCACACAACCAAGCAATACCTTAGCTTAAACCAGCCTTCTATAAGCTGATATTGCCACCTTTTTTGGAGAATGCAGGTCCTCCCATGCCTGGCTCAAATAACCAGATCTCCGCCGTTGAATAGGACTCCAATTCTTTCTCTCCCACCCCATCCCAGCCCCCAAATAATCTTCTGTCAGGCTCTTCAAGTATCATAAGAGAGTTTCCAACCGAGGACTTAGCCTCCTTTTTAATGTCGTTCTCCAACGAAATGAGCTTAAGCAGGCGTGACCACCTACACAATATTTCTCCTGCATTATTCATGGCCTGCTCCTATCCCCTTCCTCGGCCTGCCTTCTCCAAAAAGAATACCGGTAGCGTTTTCCCCAAGTAGCACATTTTTTTTTATTATTATTATTATTAAATAAGCCCATGCTTTTGTGAGCGGTAGCCGCGGCTTAGGAAAGCGAATGCCTTTTAATAACATTTGTTAACTCTGGAAAGGGGGATGCCCTCCCTCCCTCCCTTCCCCGTCTCCTTTTCCTCTTCCCCCTTGAAATTTTGCAGACTAACAAGGCTCACCTCTTCAGGTAAGTCAGAAGAACGTTGTGAATCGGATGGGAGGGAGCGGGAGATGTGGATGGCATGTGTGTGTCTCCGTGTGTGAATCTGCTTAGCAGATGGATGGGGAAGGGAAGCATTTATTTTTTTTTACGTGCTTTTGAACTGCTAGGTTGGCAGAAGTCGGGACAAGTAACGGGAGCTCACCCCATTAGGCGGCACTGGAGATTCGAACCGCTGAACTGCCGACCTTTCGATCGACAAGCTCAGCGTCTTAGCCAGTGAGCCACTGCATCCCTGGTTCCAACTTTACACTACTGTAATTCACTTGACTTCTAGCAAACAATACCTTTCTCGACCAATGGAGATAAGGATCCTTAGAAGCCCAAGTTGAGACAGGTCTGTTAATTTTCAACGGTTATGAACCTGGGAACCTTGCTCTATTTCCCATCCGCCCACCTTCTCATCAATAAACCAGATTTTTAATTTCCACCTACGTGCAATCTTATTTTATTCTTTTCGGCCATGATGCAATCCCCTGAAAGTTTGGCTCGCCCCGAGGACTCATCAGCATTCAGGAATGATGCATCGGCTCTTCCCAAAATCTTTTAACTCCTGGAGTTGCGACGGAATTGAGCTTGGCGAATTCCCATTATGTTCCCCGCCATGAAAGGCACTTGGGAAAAAAATGATATTGTTCCCAGCAAGGCAAGCTTTGCTTTTTAAAGCAAAAAAAAAATCCTTAGTTTCTAACTCCAGCTAGGAACAATAATACACAGCAATAATGGATTTACCCCTCAGGTTCTTCTGGAGCTGTCAAGATAATAACAACTCATTTTTAAAGCTTCAACCAAGCTGTGCTGAATTCCAGGGGAGGAAATCCAATGAGTGGGAAAGTTTCTTCTAGGTTTCACCTGCTCTGTTTTTCATCTGCTTTTTGCTTTTTCTGAGGTGGGAAGACTTGAAAGGGAGACCATCCGAACTGTTTCACCCCAATCTTCTCTTGTGCTCTACCAAATAAAAAGTCATGATGAGAAGGTCAAGAGATAGCTTGCATCACGCCAAACAAAAAAGCTAAAAATATAATTGAGAATCTCCCGGTTCTTGGCTAACGTGGAGGATGAAAGAAAAAATGGTTGAAAGCAAACAAGCATTCTCCAAGATGTTTCTTCTGTTGAGATGATGAGGCTACTGGGATTAATTCACATTCATAAACATGAGCCAAGAGTGTGCAGCGGCAGCCCAAAAAGCCAATGCAATCCTAAATTGCATTAACATGTGAGGTACTAATACCACTCTATAAAGCCTTAGTAAGACCACACCTAGAGTCCTGCATCCAGTTTTGGTCACCACACTATAAAAAAAGATGTTGAGACTCTAGAAAGAGTGCAGAGAAGAGCAACCAAGATGATGAGGGGACTGGAGGATAAAACATACAATGAACAGTTGCAGGAACTGGGCCTGGCTAGTCTAGTGAAGGGAAGGACCAGGGGAGACATGATAGCATCTTCTAATATTTGAAGGGCTGTCACAGAGAGGAGGAAGGGGGTCAAGCTATTCGCCAAAGCACCTTTGAAGGTCAGACAAGGAACAATGGATGGAAACTGATCAAGGAGAGATTCAACCTGGAAATAAGGAGAGATTTTCTGACAGTAACAACAATCAACCAGTGGAAGAGAAGTTGCCTTCAGAGGTTGTGAGAGATTCATCACTGGGAGCTTTCAAGAAGAGACTGGACTGCCATTTGTCAGAAACGGTGTAGGGTCTTCTGCTTGGACTAGATGACCTCTAAGGTCCCTTCCAACTCTGTTATTATTATTATTCTATTCTAATTCTGAGGGATGGTTCAAAAATGGTTTTATAACAGAATAACAGAGTTAGAAGGGACCTTGGAAGTCTTATCCAACCTCCTGCTCAAGCAGGAGACCCCCTTCCATTCTGGACAAAGGGTTGTCCAATTTCTTGAAAAGCTCCAATGATGGAGCACCCACAATTTCTGGAGGCCAAGCTGCGTTGATGAATCGTTCTCACAGTTAGGAATTTTCTCTGTTGTTCTAGGTTGGTTTAAAAAGTGGGATTCAGCCGGTTCGCACCACTTCAGGAGAACTGGTTGTTAACTTTCTGAGCAGTCTGGTGAACTGGTTGTTGGAAGAAATCATTACCGGTTGTTAAATTATTTGAATCCCACCACTGCTTATGACCGTTTTTCACACTTATGTCCGTTGCAGCATCCCCACGGTCACATGATCAGAATTCAGACCCTTGGCAACTGACTCATACTTATGACCGTTTCCCTTTCGCGACCTTCCGACAAGCGAAATCAGTGGGCAAGCCAGATTCACCTATCAACCGTGTGACTGACTAATCACCTGCAGTGATTCACTTAACAACGGTGGCCGCGAAATGGGGCGAAACTCTCCCTTCACAAATGTCTCACTTAACAACAGAAATTTTGGTGCCGAATTGTGGCCGCAATTTGAGGACTGCCTGCATTGCCTTCAGTCGGAGCTAAAAATAAAAGAAGGTGGAATGAAGGTGAAGCTTCCAGCAATGTCTTGCTTGCCTTCTGCCAACTCATCGGGGGTATCATTTCCAAATTCGATGTTGTGCCACCAAAGCATTGTTGATCTAATTTTCTCTGCAAAATGCTTATTAATGTTATCTTGTTACCCCTTGATGCATATGGCCTTGTGCGGCTGGGAACGGCGGGCTGTAATTGTCTCTTGGCACAGAATTATTCAGGGTTTTTTTTTCCCCTCCCTATCTTGAAGAGAATGAACAGCATATGCAGTTACACAAATGATTTCGTTTCTGAAGGCTTCCTGTACCGTGTTTGGGGGGGCGTTGGCAACGCGTTACACCTAGATTAACAAACATTCATTTTAAATATCCTACTTAGAAAAGCCTGTTTTGATTACTAGATGCAAATATTTCTCTCTTGCTCCGTTTCCTTTTATTCTTCTGAGGCAGTTTAAAAAAGAAACATGTGCTTCCCTCATCATTTTGCTGAAAATAATTTGGATAATTTGGATATTCCTTCCCTTCCCTTTCCCTTCCCCTTCCTTCCTTCTTTCTCCTTCATCCTTCCTTCCTATCTTCCTTTCTTCTTTCTTCCCTTCGCCTTCCTTCCTTCCTATCTTCCTTCTTCCTTCTTCCCTTCCCCTTCCTTTTTTCTCCTTCATCCTTCATCCTTCCTTCCTAGCTTCCTTTCTTCCTTCTCAATGTCCCATTCCTTCTTTCCTTCCTTCTCCTTCATCCTTCCTTCCTATCATCCTTCTTCCCTTCCCCTTCCTTCCTTCCTTCCTTCTCCTTCCTATCTTCCTTCTTCCCTTCCCCTTCCTTTCTTCCTATCTTCCTTCTTCCCTTCCCCTTCCTTCCTTCCTATATTCCTTCTTCCCTTCCCCTTCCTTCCTTCTCCTTCATCCTTCATCCTTCCTTCCTATCTTCCTTTCTTCCTTCTTCCCATCCACTTCCTTCTTTCCTTCCTTCTCCTCCATCCTTCCTTCCTATCATCCTTCTTCCCTTTCCCTTCCTTCCTTCTTATTTTCCTATCTTGCTTTCTTCCTTCTTCCCTTCCCCTTCTTTCCTTGTCCTTCATCCTTCATCCTTCCTCCTTCCTCCTTCCTCCTTCCTTCCTATCTTCCTTTTTTCCTTCTTCCCATCCCATTCCTTCCTTCTCCTTCTTCCTTCCTTCCTTCCTTCTTCCCATCCCCTTCCTTCTTTCCTTCCTTCTCCTTCATCCTTCTTTCCTATCTTCCTATCTTCCTTCTTCCCTTCCCCTTCCTTCCTTCGTTCCTTCTCCTTCATCCTTCTTTCCTATCTTCCTTCTTCCCTTCCCTTCCCTTCCTTCTTATTTTCCTATCTTCCTTCTTCCCATTCCCTTCCTTCTTTCCTTCCTTCTCCTTCATCCTTCCTTCCTATCATCCTTCTTCCCTTCCCCTTCCTTCCTTCTCCTTCCTATCTTCCTTCCTTCCTTCCTTCCTTCCTTCCTTCCTTCCTTCCTTCCTTCCTTCTTCCCTCCCTCCCTCCCTCCCTCCCTCCCTCTCTAACTAAATAAAAACAAGAAAGGCTAAAGAGTCAAAAAAAACAAACAAACCCTAAGGGCTTAAAATGTTGGACATTATAAACGAAATGTTCCAAATTCCAAAATTCGGGATTATTGTGTCATGCTGGACACAATAACTGTATATTGCATCAAAATATGACAGTAATCGGCTTTCTGGGTGTTGACAAACATGACTTTTAGTCCATTGTTCTGTTACCTTCCTAAAAACACGACTAGAGGTATTTTTAACAAAAACATTGCAACGTCAGTAGCTTTGGAGTTTTTGTTGGCATTCCCACTTCCACAACTATTACATAAGTGGGTGTGTCTGAAGAACAGCTCCAGAGCCTGTTTCTTCCCCCTTTATTAGAGTTTCTTTATTCTTAAAAACTGTTTCTTAGAGACCAGCTGTTGCCTGCCCTCTCCAGCTTTTACATTTGAACGATAGAGGACAGCATAGTTAACTTTTTATTAAACTCTTGTTATTGCTCCACACAACGTGTTACGAAATACTTGTACAGGATTCCAAAGGAAACATTACACAAGGCATGAAAATGAAATCCTCTGTTATCCTTATGAAATCCTTATGATTTCAAAGGCCAGCTGTCTCTCCTGGCCTGACAGGACTCTGATCTTCTCCCATCGGCTGGTCCAACCAAGGAAGAATTTCATTCACTTCACTTTGGGGGTGAAGATATAGAGCACGATTTAATGGAGTGGAAGAGAGGAAACCTGAGTTGCAGAACAAAGCAACTCAAGAAAAAGTGGCAAATTTCATCCATCTTCAGGAGTAGGCATCTTCATGCAGTTAAATCTCCTACAATTACATACACAGAGAGAGAAGGGGGGAGAGAGAGAGGGAGGGAGGGAGGGAGAGAAAGGGGGAGGGAGGGAGAAAGGGAGGGAGGGAGAAAGGGAGGGAGGGGGAGAGGGAGGGAAAGAGAGGGAGGGAGAGAGGGAGAGGAAGAGAGAGGGGGAGGGAGGGAGCGGGAGGGGGAGGAAGGGAGGGAGACGCGGAGGGAGGGGGAAGGAGAGAGGGAGGGAGGGAGAGGGGGAGGGAGGGAGAGATGGAGGGAAGGAGGGAAAGAAGGAGGGAGGGAGTGGGGGGGACAGGGAGGGAAGGAGGGAGCGAGAGAGGGAGGGAGGGAGATGCGGAGAGAGAGGAAGGGAGGGGGGAAGGGAGGGGGGAAGGAGAGAGGGAGGGAGAGAGGGAGAGGGAGAGAGGGAGGGAGAAATGGAGGGAGGGAGAGGGGGAGGGAGGGAGGGAGGACAGTTCATAATAGCCAGGTAAAATCCATTTTCCAGTTTCAAAAAATAGTCCTTAAAAATACACAGAAACTCCATTGAGGGATTGGGGAAATCCTTACCTTGATTTAGGCTCTGTGGATGATCTTCAAGACGATGGGTATTGTAGGTTTTCTGAAGATCCCTTTTCTGGAAATCACCAGTGGGATCTACAACAGGAAAAGAAATGGACAAGTTGTATTTAAATATAGGGAAATAAAATGCAAGGAAATTCAGGGCAAGGTCTGAATTTCTATCATCTATTAATTTTACCAAGTATAATTCTCTCATTGAGTTTAGCCGGCTGGGAGTGATGGGACTCAGAATCCATACATTTGGAAGAATCCACATTAGGGTTCATTTTTTTCTAGGGTTACATCATTTGAAGCGAGTCGCTGTTTTAAAAAAATTCCAGTCTGCGGATTGTCCATTCCAAATAACTGCAGCATGTTGGAAGATAGGATTTTGATATCTCATTTTGCCCTATAAATATATTTCCTAATATATACGTATATATCAACATCTTCATGTGGGTTTTGATTCTTGCCATCCCGCATAATTGGACAATAAGTTTATCTTTAGGAAAAATAATACCCAGAGAGAGAATCTATCCTATCTTCTGTAGCTTTAGTTGAAGATAAGGTAAAAGATAAAGGTTCCCTTCACACATATGTGCTAGTCGTTCCCGGCTCTCGGGGGCGGTGCTCATCTCCGTTTCAAAGCCGAAAAGCCAGCTTTGTCCGAAGACGTCTCCGTGGTCATGTGGCCGGCATGACTCAACGCCAAAGGCACACGGAACGCTGTTCCCTTCCCACCAAAGGTGGTCCCTATTTTTCTACTTGCATTGTTTTTTTTACGTGCTTTCGAACTGCTAGGTTGGCAGAAGCTGGGACAAGTCACGGGAGCTCACCCCGTTATGCGGCACCAGGGATTTGAACCATTGAATTCCCAATCTTTTGATCGACAAGCTCAGTGTCTTACCCACTGAGCCACCACATTCCTAATGATTAGCATATTTCAGGCTAATTCTGCCCACTGCCAGGAGTTCAATCCTGACCAGCTCGAGGTCGACTCAGCTTTCCATCTTTCCGAGATGGGTAAAATGAGGACCCAGATTGTCGGTGGGCAAGAGGCTGACTCTGTAAACCGCTTAGAGAGGGCTGTAAAAGCACTGTGAAGCGGTATATAAGTGCTATTACTATGGCTATGTGCATTTCTCCCTTGTGGAGTTGGATCCGTGGTGGAAAAGAAAGACAAAGATGGGCCAAGAACACGGCGCATGAATCTACGCTTCTATTTTCTTCCAACTGGGAAGTGGGAGTCAAAGGGTTAAGCCACAAAACTACAAGATGCATCTTCCAAATACTCGGTGTTATGTTGGCTGCAGGTGAAGCGTTACCTGTCGAGCTTTTACTCTCCAGAATAGCTGTCTGCATGACACTTTCATTAGCTCTCCTGTCTCTGCTACTGTGAGAGGAAGGGAGGATTTGATGCCAACCTGTTGTTTTCTTTCTCTAGATGAGCACAGCTCCTGATCCTCACCTGAGTTTCTTTGCAGGGCTGGAAGGTGAAATTCTGCATCAGGCTGGCTATGGCAGCCTTCATGGTAAGGAAAGCAAATCTCATCCCAATGCAATTCCGGGGACCAGCTCCAAAAGGCAAGTAAGTATAAGGATTGATCTTTTCTTTGACCTCTTTGCTGAATCTGTTGGGACAAGCCGACATTCAGTCAACTGCAATTGTCAACCGCTGTAGGAAAGGTGGAGTCAAGAGAGCAATCAGCCTGGAATCAATACGTGTCCACAAACAGTCTAAGTCCAACTCAGAGGGGAAATGCTCCCAGTTTGGGCCAGATCGCCCGATCCAGTAGCGATGGAGGCAAGTGGTTCGGAGAACCGGTAACAAAAATCCCTGCGCCTCCCCCTCCATGCCCAGCTGAGCCGCGCGATCATCAGAGGCTTTTTTTTTTTACTTTTAAAACATTTTTTCTACAACTTCTTTGGCCGAAAATATGCTTTCACCCTCAAAATGATGCTATAGGGCACTGCACACCAGAACAAATGGACACAAGGACAGTTTTTTCCCAAATGCCATCCCTCTGCTAAACAAATAATTCCCTCAACACTGTCAAACTAGTTACTAAGTCTGCACTACTATTAATCTTCTCATCGTTCCCACCACTTTATACTGATATTGTTTCCTAGTATGATTTGATTGCTTATTTGTACCCTATGACTATCATTAAGTGTTGTACCTTATGATTCTTGATGAACGTATCTTTTATGTGCACTGAGAGCGTATGCACCAAAGACAAATTCCTTGTGTCTCCAATCACACTTGGCCAATAAAAAAATTCTCTACTACTCTACTCTACTCTACTCTACTCTACTATTCTATTCTATTCTATTCTATTCTATTCTATTCTATTCTATTCTATTCTATTCTATTCTATCCTATCCTATCCTATTCTGAGATGCTTCCTCCAACTTATTCCCACTCTGGATTTAGATGTTACTTATCAGACCATTGTTTAGGCTGCAGCTACTTCCTTCCATCCCCCAAAGTTATTCTCACAGCCCATTACAGGCTCCTAATTTCTCTACCTTAACCAGCAGGCCAACTTTGGCCATTGCCAAGATCACCTAACAAGCTCCCTGTCTGGAAGATTCAACCCAGGTTGATGTTTTTACCATCAAGTCATTGATTGTGAGAACTGGAAGTATTAAAACAAAAAACAAAAAAACACCAACCACCAGAGAAATATCAAAGGGTACCTTTCAGGTTTAAATCGCTCAGGTTCAGGCCAGTATTCCGGATCGTAGTGCAAAATGACGGCTGGAATCACAATGCCCATCCCTTTGGGAATGGTGATTCCATTTAATTCGATGGTTTTCTTGCACACTCTTTGAAGTCGCCCAGTGCCTGGATGCATTCGGAGGGTTTCGCTAATGACCATTTCCATATACTCCATTTGCATGAGGGCTTCATAGGTGACTGGAGCCTGAGAGAGAGAGGGAGAGAAAGAGGGAGAGGGAGGGAGGGAGGGGGTGGGGGAGGGAGAGAGAAGGAGGGAGGGAAAGGGAGACAGGGAGGGAGGCGGAGAGAGAGGGAGGGAAGGGGAGGGAGGGGAGAGAGAGGGAGAGAGAGGGAGGAAAGGGGAGGGAGGGGAGAGAGAGGGAGAGAAGGGGAGGGAGGGGAGAGAGAGGGAGAAGGAGGGAGGGAGAGAGAAAGGGAGACAGGGAGGGAGGCGGAGAGAGAGGGAGGGAAGGGGAGGGAGGGGAGAGAGAGGGAGGGAGAGGGAGAGAGAGAGAGAGGGAGGGAGGGAGAGCGAGGGAGAGAGAGGGAGGGAGGGAGGGGGGAGGGAGAGCAAGAGAGAGAGAAATTGCCTCTGCTTATTTTGTCCCTAACTAACTTAACTTAAAAGTTAGTATCTATATCTAGAGCAGAAGAACACAAACTCATGTCCCAAAGGTGCTTTTTCAAGAGGCAACTGGACTTCCTTGTTTTTCTTTGAAGATGTTTTGCTTCTCATCCAAGAAGCTTCTTCAGACTGGATGATGGATGGATGGATGGATGGATCCAGTCAGAGCTGAAGAAGCTTCTTGAATGAGAAGCGAAACGTCTTCAAAGAAAAACAAGGAAGTCCAGTTGCCTCTTGAAAAAGCAGCTTTGGGACAACCATGGCCTGGTTGACCGAGAATCTCCTTGAAGAAGAAGTTCTGAAGAAGCTTCTTGGATGAGAAGCGAAACGTCTTCAAAGAAAAACAAGGAAGTCCAGTTGCCCCTTGAAAAAGCAGCTTTGGGATAACCATGGCCTGGAAGATTGAGAACCTCCATAGACAGAAACTCATGGACTCAAGAAAATTAACTCCTGTAGCTTTCTGGATATATTCATGTGGTTCTCTCAATTTTTCATAGTCCTTCTCTAGGATGTATTTTGAATCTCCAGTCTGGCCTACAGTCCTTGAAGTTCTTCTAAAGTTCTTTAGATAACAACCAGGTCCAATGCTTTGTTTATTTGTTTGTTTGTTTGTTTGTTTAGACTATATTAAGTCACTCAACTCCAATGGACTCTGGATGGCCTACAAGACTGGACAATCCATAAAAACAAATAAAAACATCAAGTGAGCATCCCAGACTGAAACCATCTTGTAAACAACACAAATCAAACAATGCAGAGACCCTAAACAAACAATAATTCATCCACCGTGCCGGGCCTGGGACCCAAGCCAGGTTAGCTGGCTTGCTCTTTGAGACGATGGCGTATCAACAACCGCTTGCTTTGTGCTGTGTTATCACATCCCTATCGCTGTAGGAGGTGACATAGCGTTACCATAGCAACATGCTCGCTACGGATTGCATGTTCTAAAGGTGCAAAGTGTAAGAAGTGTTTTATCGTTCTTGTCATCGTTGTGGTTAGCAGGCTTTCCTTAATGCTTAGCATGTTCTTGAGGAGGCCATAAAGTAAGACTTTGATGTAGGAGTTATGCCATTTTTCCTGAAGAAAGCATCAACCCTTAATTCAGATAGCTTAGAGTTTGGGCCTTCATTGTTTAGCAGCTGATCTAAAGGAAACCTAACTATGCTCAAAGAGCTACTTCAGTCAATCAGAATAGGGCTGGAAGGGATCTTGGAGATCTTCTAGTCCAACCCTATACCATTTCAGACAAGTGGCTGTCCAGTCTTTTCTTAAAAACCCCCAGGGATGAAGCTCCCACAACTTCTGAAGGCAAGCTCTTCCTCTGGTTAATTGTTCTCACTGTTAGGAAGTTTCTTCTTAATTCCAGGTTGCTTCTCTCCATTGATTCTTGTCTTGCTTTCTGATGCTTTGGAAAATAAGTTGACACCTTCTTCTTCTCTGTGGTAACCTCTCAAATATTGGAACATTGCTATCATGTCACTCCTAGTCCTTCTTTTCTCTAAACTAGACATACCCAATTCCTGCAACCATTCTTCATATGTTTTTTTTTTCCTTCAGGCCCGTAATCATCTTAGTTGCTCCTCTCTGCATTTTTTCCAAAGCCTCAACATCTTTTTTATAATGTGTTGACCAAAACTGGATGCAGTATTCCATAATACTACTCGTCTGGAATGTCAGGTATCCAGGATACTGGGTACTTAATATTCCAGACCAGGGATCAGCAACCAGCAGCTCTGGAGCCGCATGTGGCTCTTTCATCCCTCTGCTGTGGCTCCCAGTCGCTCAAATTATGCGTCACAGCTGCCAATGTGAGACACCTGCTGGCACGCAATTTATTGAGGATTTCGACCCGTTGTTTTTTTTTCCCGGAGTTCAAAATGTTTTTGTTGAATGCAGAAATAAAAATTTGTTTGTATGTAGGTCTTTGGTTATTCGGGTTTTCTCCCGCGTAAAATTGGAGGTGTCTTGGCAACGTTTCGACGAAGTCTCATTCGTCATCTTCAGGCTGGTGTCTTCAGCTTCGTGCTTCTAGGAGCAATGTGTGTGATCGCAGCTGTTTCCTCCTTTTAACTGCCAGTGGGGGTGTGAACTGATTGGCTGGGAGCTTGGCTGTGTTCTGATTGGGTGGAGGTGTGTTCTGATTGGTTGGGGGTTTGGCTGTGCTCTGATTGGATGGAGGGTTGGCTGTGCTCTGATTGGATGGGTGTGTGTTCTGTTTAGGTGAGGGCTTGGTTGTGCTCGGGTTAGTCTGAGTAGCAGGGGGATTTGAGCCGGTGAGCTGTGTTGCTGTTGTTTGGCTTCGTGTTTGTGGCCGTGCCACCTCTTCATGGTGGGTGTCAGTCTGCTTCATGTATGGATTGGAGGGGTTCAGAACACAGCCAAGCTCCCATCCAATCAGTTCACACCCCAACTGGCAGTTAAAAGGAAGAAACAGCTGCAATCACACACATTGCTCCTAGAAGCACGAAGCCGAAAACACCAGCCTGAAGATGACGAATGAGACTTCGTTGAAACGTTGCCAAGACACCTCCAATTTTACGCGGGAGAAAACTCGAATATATATATATATATATATATATATATAGCATAAAGTTAAAAAAACCTATATATGCAGTGTTATCTTCATTTTAGATGTCAAAAGGATTTTTGTGGCTCCTGGTGTTTTCTTTTCTGTGAGAAAATGGCTCTTTGAGAGTTTAAGATTGCCAACCCCTGTCCCAGAGGATGGGAATCAAGGCGGAGTTTAATGGACATCGTTGAAAGCCTCATCGCACCCATGTTGAGTGTCACCTACCTTGTTAGGCAGAACCTGGTCAATCTCCTCCTGAAGTTTCTGCTGTATGTCAGGATGGAGGGCCAGTTCATATGTCAAGTAACTGAGGGCACTGCTGACCGTCTCATAGCCAGCAATAATGAAGATAATTGCTTGAGCCAGAATTTCCGTGTCAGTCAAACCTACATGAAGAAAGGAAGAGAGAAGAGTTGAAGGCCGCTTTCAAGGATGCAAAGACACCCTAACTTAATGAACCTTGGAGAAGATGCACAAGAATAGGGCCATCTTTCTTTACTGATCCATTGGCGAGGCGCTCTTCAGGATGGTTTCCTACGAAGTTTAGCTGAAGTTTATAGACAGGATCGAGAAATTGTAGGCCTCATCCAAGACGCTCTGGATCAGAGGTGGGTTGCTCCCGGTTCTGTCCGGTTCTTGAGAACCGGTAGTAAAAGTAAGTAGAACCCACCCCTGCTCTGGATTCTTATGAAGGTTTCCCTCAAACCCACTAACTTTACTTTAAAATATTCCTAAACTATCTCAATGCTTTTTTTTTTTTCCCCTTCACTCACAGGTTTGTCTGTCTCACACACATTGTATTATTAATTCCCACGCTAGCAGACTTAGCAACGAACGCTGCTTCTGGTTTGAAGATGTGACCGTCGACAATGGTTTCAAATTATTACCTTTATAGGTGTGATTCACACCATTCACCTTGTGGCTTGTCAGTGAGTTTTGAGATTCTATCATCAGTTGCAAGAAATCCACTCTTCTCTGAAATAATAAGAACATTTCAGAATACTTGCTCCTTGGCAACCTGGCCAACAAAGAACGGTATTTACGCAATAACAACACAACTTCGGAATGCTGATTGCAACAATGGCATGTTATTCAGAAGGAAGCCCCTAATTATTCCCAGGTCACTGCTTGCAACGCTGCAGTTTAATTTGAAAGGGATTGAATACGGGAAAGGTATCGGATACGCTTAAACCTAAAATGGAAGGCTATGCTTTGTTTTGAAATCTAACAAAAGAGGATAGACCTGTGAGGGCAAACCTACGCGACAGGTGGCACGTGGAGCCATTTCTGCGGGCACACGAGCCGTCGCCCTAGGTCAGTTCCACCACGCATGTGCCTCTCGCCGCCCAGCTGATTTTTCGGGTCTCTGCCACGTATGCCCATGCCATTCCTCCCCTCCCAGGAGTCTCCATGCAGCCTGTTTTGGATGCCAGGTAAATACAGGGCTCGCTCAGAGGGTGAAAAACGGGCTTCCTGGAAGTACCAGAAGTCCAGAAACAGGCGTTTCCGGCCTCTGGAGGGCCTCTGGAGACCGTTTTTGCCCTTCTGGAGGCTCCAGGAAATTTAATTAATTAGCTTCCACCCGTTGCTTCTTGTTCTGTCCTCAAGTGCTTTGGAGAATAGCTTGGCTACCTCTTCTTTGTGGCAGCCCCTGAGATATTGGAAGACTGTTATCCTGTCTCCCCTAGTCCTTCTTTTCATTCAACTAGACATACCCAGTTCTTGCAACCGTTCATCGTATGTTTTAGCCTCCAGTCCCCTAATCATTTTTGTTGCTCTCTGAGACAGTTCCTTAAATATTGGAAGCCTGCCATCATGTCTCTTTGTTTACAAATAACTCTGAAGCTACTTAGCTTGGAAAAGATTACAGATTACAGATATGAATTCCTGATGCTTGGTGGGTTTTTTTTCAGAATTAATTTAATAGCTGAGGCTTCTCCCATACCTTTTCACCCTCCTGGGCCCTTTTCTCTTTCAATTTTATTATGGACCTCGCAAAGAACTCCAAGGATTCGTTGGAAAATATACTGACATTCATCTTCTCAAGAAGAGGCTTTAACCATGGGGCAACATCTGGAAAGAGAGGGGAAAGTGTTAGGAGAACACCTGCAGATGTCATGAGCAACTAGGCTGTGGGGTTGCTTTGAGGCAGAAGGAAATGGTTATCAACCCAAGGAACATTCATTTGAGGAGACGCTTGAGTGGTGAGATTATTTATTTAAAAGGGGAAAGTAGTTGTGAGATTCAGTGCCCTCAACCACGCAAAATGATGTAGACAAAAGGCACACTCAAACCAGAAGGGGTGAAATTCAGCAGGTTCTGACCAGTTCTGGAGAACCGGTAGCGGAAATTTTGAGTAGTTCAGAGAACCGGCAAATACCACCTCTCACTGGCCCCACCCCCATCTATTCTCTACCTCCCAAGTCCCAGCTGATTGGGAGGAAATGGAGATTTTGCAGTATCCTTCCCCTGGAGTGGGGTGGGAATGGAGATTTTACGGTATCCTTCCCCTAAAGTGGGGAGGAAATGGGGATTTTGCAGTATCCTTCCCCTGGAGTGGGGAGGGAATGGAGATTTTACAGTAAGCTTCTCCTGCCACGCCCACCAAGCCACACCCACAGAACCGGTAGTAAAATATTTTGAATCCCACCACTGACCCAGACGTTCTACTTCTAACTTTATGGTAAGTTTATACTAACAGAATCTTGCAATATCTTTAGACTTGCAATCTAATCTCTCATCACCCCTCCTTTGCCTTTACAATCTAAGAAACTAGGGTGGTCCCTTCTGACTTGTTGGCCATTTTCCGATTCCTTCAGTGGGCTCAGCTGCCTCTTATCTGTCCGTTGTGTAGTCTTCACCTCTTCCTCCTCTCTCTCAAGGCCATTCCCGCAGACCATTACAAAGCGCTAAACCTTGTCAGAGGTTACAAAGAATGGGTTTCAAAGCTGAAGGTAGGACCAACCTACATAACAAAATAAACAGCGGAGAAAGGAAGTCAGTCATCGTCATTTTCTGGGCCTGTTGGACAAAGGGGTCTTTGGAATTGTTTATGGAATCCGTGTTGACACCAAAAGAGGTGCTTGTGATCACATCCATGCTGTAGGCACCGAAGATTCTGGACAAATGCAAGACACAAATGGTCAAAAGAAGGGAAAAGAAGGAAGGAGGCCCTCAAATGTCCATCTGTACCAGAGGTGAGTTCCAGCAGGTTCTGACCAGTTCTGGAGAACCGGTAGCGGAAATTTTGAGTAGTTTGGAGAACCGGTAGCAAAAATTCTGACTGGCCCTACCCCCATCTATTCTCTGCCTCCCAAGTCCCAGCTGATTGGGAGGAAATGGGGATTTTGCAGTAACCTTCCCTGGAGTGGGGTGGGAATGGAGATTTTACACTATCGTTCCCCTGCAACGTCCACCAAGCCCCGCCCACCAAGCTATGCCCCACCCACCAAGCCATGCCCACAGAACCAGTAGTAAAAAACCCACCACTGATCCGTACATGTCAAATTTTCATGTCTGAAACATTTTCTTTAGCTGAGCTGGATCTGCTAGTAGATGTCTGCTAGATTTCAGCTTGCTCTTTGATCTAGATTTCCAACATTTGGATCTAGATTTTAGAACATGAACTTTGAGACCTGGATTTTAAGCTTGATCAGCTTTTTGAGGCTATGGGACCTACCTCAGCAGAGGTGACTTTCTATGTGATCGTCTTCTAAATGATCTACTGCCAGATTACACATTACAGATTAACAGAGTTGGAAGGGACTTTGTAGGTCATCATCACTGGTAGCTTTTTTTTACTACCGGTTCATCGGAACCTGTAGTTTTTTAATTACTGATTCACCCCGAACTGGTAGTTTTTATCACTACTGGTAGTTTTTATCACTACTGATTCGCCACAAACTGGTAGTTTTAATCACTACTGATTCGCCACGAACCGGTAGTTTTTATCACTACTGATTCGTCCCAAACCGGTGCGAACTGGTAGCATTTCACCCCTGTGCCCAGCCCACCCAGTCAGACTGTTACTCACTCTTTAACATCCACCAGTTCGTCTCGATCAGCTTTCTTCTGCAAAAGCGCTAGTAAATTGTTCACATAGTTCTGAATGATGGGAAGCATCTGAGGGAGAAGAAGAGGATGGAGAAACACAAAATGCAAGTGAGGGAGGAAGAGAGCGTATCGTTTTTGTCCTACAGCAAAATCAGGGTTTGGGGCAGAGCCATAAGGCTGTGGTTCCCCTACCCCCCCCTTCTTATTCCTCACCTCTTTCAGCTTTCCACTGGTGAAAGTGGGTGAAAGCACTGTCCGAATCCTCTTCCATTGCTCATCTTCTGCTGACACAATGGATTTCGTTAACTGGCCCCGCGGAACAAAATTCTAAGGGTCACGTTTGAGAAAGAGAGAAAAATGGATGTGCATCACACATTTGGGATGTAAAAACAAACAAACCAGGAAGGTTTTGAACAGGGGTGCAGGGGCACAGGGGCACATGGGTGCACAGAATCTTAGCTAGAGGTTCACCCAAACCCCTGCGAACCCCCAGCAGGGGGAATACAGGGGTTCGGGTGAACCTCTAGTTAAGATTCTGTGCAGTTTGGAGAACCCTCAAATCTCACTCCTGGCTGGCCCCGCCCACACCTCCCCTCCCAGGAGTCCCCATGTGGCATGTTTTGGATGCAGATAAGTGCAGGGTTTGCACAGAGGCTCAGGGAAGGTGAAAAATGGACCTATCGGAAGTTCGGGAACACCGGAAACGGGCCCGTTTCTGGCCTCCAGAGGGCCTCCAGAGCCTGGGGAGGCCTTTTCGCCCTCGTGGAGGGTCAAGGAAAGCCTCCGGAGCAGTGTTGGGTTTCAAATTTTTTTACTACCAGTTCTGTGGGCGTGGCTTGGTGGGCGTGGCTTGGTGGGCATGGCAGGGGAAGGATACTGTACATTTGCCGAGTTGAAACTCACCCCACGATTCAGGAAGGTGGAATGACTTTCTTTTACCAGTATAATTTTAATCATCTCAGGGTCTGTTATAGCCAGCATCGGCTGTCGTCCATCATAAGTCCTGGAATGAACGGTCAATGGGTTAGTTGAAGTCTGGCAAGAGTTACATATATTCATACACCTGTGTTTTCCCGAAAATAAGACTGGTCTTATATTATTTTTTGCTCCAAAGATGCATTAGGGCTTATTTTCTGGTTAGGTCTTATTTTGGGGGAAATATGGTACTAATTGCATCCGTCTGGCTGATGATCTTAACTGGGGCTTATTTTTGGGGTAGGGCTTATATTACAAGAATTGGTAATTTTAACCAGAATTTTAAATATTTTAACCAACTTATTTACAATGACGCGGGAAAACACCCGAGATTTTAATTTTTTGCATATATATATATATATATATATATATATATATATATGTTTTTCTTCTAGCCAGGTTTTCCCTACGTAGCCAAGGTTTTTTTGTAGCTCCAGCTCAGTAGAATCTCATCTACTCGGTTCTGGGCTTTTTTCCTTTCTAACACCTAACAAGCTCTAACTGCTAGGTGGGAGACCTAAATAGATCCATTTCTAGCTCGTTAGCTGTCATCAGTAGGCCACACCCATCTCCTCCCTGTAAAGGCACAGTATCAATTTTCTTACTTCTTCGTAGGGTTTATGTGTGTTTTTCTTCTAGCCAGGTTTTCCCTACGTAGCTCCCTTTACAGGGAGGATATGGGTGTGGCCTACTGATGACAGCTAACGAGCTAGAAATGGATCTATTTAGGTCTCCCACCTAGCAGTCAGAGCTTGCTAGGTGTTAGAAAGGAAAAAAGCCCAGAACCGAGTAGATGAGATTCTACTAAGCTGGAGCTACAAAAAAACCTTGGCTACGTAGGGAAAACCTGGCTAGAAGAAAAACACACATAAACCCTACGAAGAAGTAAGAAAATTGATATATATATATATATATATATATATATGTATGTATGATTCATATATTAATCCCTCATTCATATATTCACAAACAAAGGGAGCAAACACAGAAAGTTTGCCAGTCGAATAAAAAGGAATCCATACTCACCCCCAAATTTTACCATATTTTTTAAAACAGGCTATATCAAAATTGGATCTTCCCTGTAAGAGGAAAAAATGAAGAATGAGCGTCAATGGCGAAAACCATCCTTTGCAGCTTTGAGATCAACTCTCTTTTAAATCATTCCTTGCCCTAAAATTCACAGCACAGATTTGCAAACCTCTCTAACCACGGAAAATAAGGAATCGCTTACAACTTACTCCAATGAGCGTTAGAAATTACGACGCGCTGAAAAAAGTAACATACGACTCTTGTTCACCCTTACGACCATTGCAGCATCCCCACATCGCTTCACAACTAACACAACCACTGCAGTGACTCATTTAAGGACTGTGCCAAGAAAGGTCGTAAAAAATAGGGCAAAAACTCATTTAAGAAACGTCTCGCTTTGCAACAGAAATTTTGGGGTGAATTGTGGTCATATGTCGAATATACTGCCTGTAAATTCAGAGAGGTTAGGTGGACGGGTGAGTTTTGCGAACAGGGCAGGGTTTGCAAAGCTGAAATAAGAACAATATTAAACTAAAAAGACTTTCCAACTTGTTTGCTGAGTAAGTTAGTTAATAGGTTTTCACACCACACCCCCAAGTGTTTAAAGCTGGTTTCTTGCCAAGCTCAAATATACAAGTAGCTGGGTTATAGATTCCTTTATGCTTTACAAGATAAATTCTCAGCACTCGGCTGGATTAAAACTGGGTGACAGAGAAATCCCAAGATTCCCTGCCTTGTTTTTGATTCTAAAGTCCATGTCCCCATCAAAAATAAATAAATAAGACCAACCTGAGTACATTATCTCAGGATTAATTTTAAAAAGTTTCATGCTTATTCTCCAGAGCATCTGAAGGCAGGATGAGAAATCGTGGGTGTTAAAGAGAGATCCAGAGTAGAACTAAGGAGAAGTTTCCGGACAGTGAGAACAGTTAACCAGTGGCATGACAGAATGGAATAGAATAGAATAGAATAGAATAGAATAGAATAGAATAGAATAGAATAGAATAGAATAGAATAGAATAGAATAGAATAGAATAGAATAGAATAACAGAGTTGGAAGGGACCTTGGAGGTCTTCTAGTCCAACCCCCTGCTTAGGCAGGAAACCCTAAACCATTTCAGTCAAATAGCTATCCAATCTCTTCTTAAAAACCTCCAGTGTTGGAGCATTCACAACTTCTGGAGTCAAGTTGTTCCACTGCTTAATTGTTCTAACTGGACGGCCATTTGTCCACAATGGTATAGAGTCTCTTCCTTGAGCAAGGGGTTGGACTAGAAGACCTCTAAGGTCCCTCCCAACCATACGAGTCTACGTTGGATGTGCCTCCTACTGCACGAACATGTTTTCTTGAACTTATTATTAAAAACCCTAAGCCCCAAACCCCAATTTGCAAGTCCTCTCTTCCCTAATAGATCTTAGAGATGTGAACCCTCCCAGAAGATTAATTCTGCCCTTGGCACAGGCCAATAAAAATAATCTGCAAACTTACATTACGAAACCAGAAGGTGGTACCGATGAACGGGAGAGGCATGGGGCCAGGAATACCTAACTTCCTGAAGACTCTGTAAGGCCAGACGCCGTATCTGTATAAAGGAGAACATAATTGTTCAGGGTTCAGGAGAGTTTGACTATGGATAGAGAAGTTAGAGGTGCAAGGAAAGTGTCTGTTTTATTTTTTAACAGTTTATTTATATATTTTCACATTACATACATAAGTGCTTAGTGAACAGCGTATTGTCTGGATCATTTTATTTATATATAATAATATTTTTTCCACGCCTAATTTCTACCTCTTAGACCCATGATGGTGAACCTATGGCATGCCATATCAGTGGGCACGCGAACTCAGCTCCGCCAGCTGATTTTTGGACCTTCTGGGCCCAATAGAAGTAAGGAAACGGGCTGATTCCTGCCTCCAGAGGGCCTGGGGGTGGATGGGGAAGGCCTGTTTTTTGCTCTCCCCAGGCTCCAGAGCCTCTCTAGGAACCTGGGGAGAGTGAAAACAGCTTTCCCCACCCATCCCCCCAGAGGCCCTCCGGAGGCAGGAAACAGTCCGTTTGCCAACTTCTTGGAAGTCAGCAAACGGGCTGTTTCCAGCCCCCGGAGGGCCTCCGGGGGGTGGAGAAGGCCATTTTCGCCCTCCCCAGGTTCCTAGAGAGGCTCTGGAGAGCAAAAAACAGGCCTACCGGGCCCACTGTGCCATCGCATGCCAAAAGCAGGAGGAGTGTAGGGGGGCTTGTGTGCGCATGCATAGGGGGCAGGGGGCATATAATTATGGGTGTGGGCACACATGTGCGTGACTCCCCCGCCCTCATGCTCCCTCCACTTTTGGCATGCGATGGCAAAAGGGTTTCTGTCACTGTCACTGACAGATAGTCACTGTCTTAGACTATCCAACCATTTATACAACAAGTCCCATGTTCGAAAATCCTCTGCGTCTTCTTTTTCTTTTCTTTTTAGTGTCAATCTGTCCATTTCTGCACAGTCTTTTTTTTTTTAATGACATCTTGTTCTGTAGGTGTTTTCTCATTTTTCCAATATTGTGCAAATATTGGGGGGTGCAAGGAAAGTTAACTAGTTGTTAACTTTCTGAGCAGTTTGGCAAACTGGTTGTTGGAAGAAATCATTAGGGCAGAGAACCGGTTGTTAAATTACTTGAATCCCACCACTGGGACTACTATATATATTTCAGCATCACAACAGTGTAAAAATACCAGGATCTTCAACTAACAAAGCAATGGGTGTACTGCTAAGCTGTCCTTGACTTACGACCACAACTGGAACCAGATGGTTGTTAAGTGAGTGACGCCTGATCTTGCAACCTTTTTTTTTCTGCCACAGTGGTTAAGCAAAATCACCACAGTTGTTAAGTGAATCACAGGGTCGTTAAGCAAATCTGGCTCCCCCACCCCCACCGTTGACTTTGATGTTTGGAAGCCAGCTGGAAAGGTCACAAATGACGATCCCACAGGATGCTGCAACTTCCATAAATACATTGCAAAAGTAAACATTGTCATAAGTGGAAGGACTGGTCATCAGTGACTTTTTTCAGGGCTGTTCTAACTTCAAACAGTCGCTAAGCGAAAAGGTTGTAAGCCAAGGACTATCTGTAGTTCCATCAGGAACCTTCACGGGTATTAATTACACTGAACAGTGGGGTCCTATTGCCAAATTTAACCCTCATTCGCAGGTTGCATCCCAGCCAGGAAGGGGAAACAATCTGTTTCAGTTCTGCAAATCTGCAAACAGATCAATGCACCGCTTGAAGCCCCCACCTCGGTTTGGCTGCTGATTTAAAAAAAAAATAAAAAAATAAAAGTTACATTCCGTTTGAAAGAAGTTTGCTTAGCTGTTTAAAAAATAAAAATGACAATTCCCTTCGTAAACAGAACTCAAGGTTGGAATCTTCCAAAATCTTTGCCAGAGGCAGTCCAACATGTTCATGTTAACTCAGGAATTAAGCATTTAATCTGGATATATATATATATATTTGTGTGTTTGTGTGTCTGCACTCGCAACATTTTCCTCCGTGCATCCTGCCATAATGACTTTGTAAGGCTCTTTAATAAGCACTGGCCATTGATAAGCGGGGCGGCTACTGCTTCTGCAGAAATCTTCAGAGAGAGATAACCTCAAGGTAAAAGCAATCATTTCATAAAGAAAAGGGGGGCCTGGTCTAGAAAGAAGCCTTAAAAGCCTGAGCAAAAAAAAAAATAAAAATCAATTTTTTAAAAAAAGAAAGACAAGTTTCCTTTTAGACCTTCCACCGGCTCAAGGCAAAAAGGGAAAGTGGGGAGAAGAGAATTTTTTTTAAAAAAAATGCAACTTAAGACTTGCTGAGAAATCAGAGCTGAGCTAGCTTTTCTGGCAAGAAATCCTGTAGGTATCCATCCAGGGAAGTTCTGGTGTTTTCGGTCTGAGCTTCCTACCGGTTCCTCATCTTTTCTACTTGATTTTTAAGTAGGTCACCCCTGCAAGGTAGATGGACTCAGCGGTGGGGAGTGGAGGATCTAAAGGATTAAGTTGCGGTCCCCAAACATCAAAGGCTTTTTGATATCTACTTGATGGTCTTAGAGTTGAAGACCCTCAAGTAGACTCAATCAGGCTAGGTTCAAGATTCTAACAAGGTAGACTCTGCTCAGCTTCCAAGCCCAACGTTGTAAATAAACGTGTTCTCTTTCCCAATTCAAATGTTTAAATTCCTTGAGGAACGTTGGGGGAACCAAGAAGGATGTCAAAGCAATAGGCTTCTGTAGTCTTATCGTCTATAGTTTCACCAACGGTAGATCAGGTCAACTAGAATATGCGAAGATTGCGTTCTTCTCTTTCCATAGCGAAAAGTAGGTGGCAAAATAGACAAAATCGGGGTGTGGAATTTGATTCTAGCTCAACAATAAAACTGCGCAGACTAAACAATCCTACTTCAGTCTTGGATATCTTCAATTAAAGTTAGGAAAGAGACCCCAAAAAGTTGACCACATCAGTTAAGGCGAAGCAGTGGTTAAAGTTAGAAGAACTTTGTTCTTGTAACTCAGTAGACTATCACCTACAAGTTTTTATTTCTTCCTGTATGCTATGGGATATTGAGGAGGACCTCAACAGGTAGACCCAGCAGCAAACAAGGTTGAAATTCATGCAGGGAGAGGAATATGGAACATCACGTTTTACTTACAACATCAGAAGGCCAATGAATAAACTCAGAAGTGCCCAAGTCTCTATTGAGAAATATGGAAGGTGGTCCATCCTGAATTTCTGGGATCTTGGGTTTCTCTTTCTGCTTTTGGAAAGATTGATGGTTCGAGGGAAAAAGGTTGACAGAAAGTACTACTGGTTCAAATCGTTGAGAATCGCTGCTCCTATTTGCCTTCAAAGTCAAGAGTATGTAAAATATATATGAAGGGACTATTTAGTTCCTGAACTAGAGGTGGAGCAAAGTCAGAACAGGAGAAACTCAGTTGCTAATATTAAACTCCAGAGGTGAAAAGGTCTTGAAAATAATTGACCGAGTTAATTTGAAAAATCTTTTTTTAATGAAAAAACTGGGTTTAAAAATGACATAAATTTGTAAAAACTAACCACGTTACCAGTTAGCTGGTCTCTCTTGATTTTATGATTTTATGGTTGGTTTTAAATTTTGATATGGATTTTAAATTGATAAATTTTAAACTATGGGCCAAATTTAATTATTTTAAATCTATTTTTAATCGTACTTTATGTATAAATGTTTTTATTTTGGCTGTTCACCGCCCTGAGTCCAAAAGGAGAAGGGCGGTATAGAAATTTGAATAATAAATAAATAAATAAATAAATAAATAAATAATAAATCTCTTCCAAGCACCAACAGGAGTTTATGACTGTTGGAGATTGCAGCCAACCAACAAAGCAGAATTACATGAAATGACAGCTGAATATCAATAATGTTGACCATGTCTATAAAATACATCAAATAGTGATGTAACGAAGCCAGCATCGGGAGCTGAGAGGTATTACCTGCCTCTGCTACACAAAAACTTGACAATATTGAAGTTACTGAATATAACATAACTTTTCCAAATTCTGGATTCTCTTCTGGATTTTGTGGACAACCGTGAAGAAGACCTTGGAGAAAGTAGGCAGGAATGTTCAATTACATGGATGCCAACACGGTTTAAGCCCAAGAACAAAGCAAACATAAGAAACATTCGTACAATTTTGTTGTTCAAATTTATGAGTCTCTGTCAAATTTCGAGACAGAGCTGACCTGGCCTCCTTTGAAGGTCTATCAATAAAAATGGAATTAGTGCCTCGATCCCTTTGTTTGTGACTTATCATAGCTAAATGTCTGTGGAGATTCTCAGTCCTCCAGGACATGGTTGTCCCAAAGTTGCTTTTTCAAGAGGCAACTGGACTTTCTGGTTTTTCTTTGAAGACATTTCGCTTCCTGAGGACACAAATAAACCTTCAGGTGGCCTCAATGACTCTCTAAAAGAATGCAAATGTTGAGCTGTCTGCAAGGAGTATAAATCCTTCCGTTCCCCACCATCCAGCCAGAGCTGAAGAAGCTTCTTGGATGAGAAGCGAAACGTCTTCAGAGAAAAAACAGAAAGTCCAGCTGCCTCTTGGAAAAGCCCCTTTGGGACAACCGTGGCTTGGAGGACCGAGAATCTCCATAGACATCTATATTGTATGGACATAGAAAATGACCTTGGGCTTGTGTTTGCTATGATGGTATTCCTGCATACAATACTTTATCTACTTTAATATTTTATCTCATGCTATACATAAATTCTCCTTAGGTTAATAATTAGACATATTGAGTTCAAGTTTCTTCTTGTGTTGAAAATATATCTGAGTCACCTGCCACATCATCTTTCTCCAGGGATGAAATTGTAATATTGGGGATTTTTTAAAGCTATATTTTGGTCTAGCGGTTAAGGCGCCTGGCTAGAAATGGGGACACTATGAGTTTGAGTCCCGCCTTAGTCAGGAAAGCCAGCTGGATGACCTTGGGCCAATCGCCAAGAGATGGTGAGTTCTAGTCCCGCCTTAACCATTAAAGTTGACTGGGTGACCTTGGGCCAATCGCCAAGAGATGGTGAGTTCTAGTCCCGCCTTAACCATTAAAGTTGACTGGATGACCTTGGGCCAATCGCCAAGAGATAGTGAGTTCTAGTCCCGCCTTAACCATTAAAGTTAACTGGGTGACCTTGGGCCAATTGCCAAGTGATGGTGAGTTCTAATCCCTCCTTAGCAATGAAAGCTGACTGGATGGGCTTGGCCAATCACCAAGAGGCAGTAAGTTCTAGTCCCGCCTTAGCCATGAAAGCTGACTGGGCAGCTTGGGCCAATCACCAAAAGATTGTGAGTTCTAGTCCTGCCTTAACCATTAAAGTTGACTGGGCAACTTGGGCCAATCGCCAAGTGATGGTGAGTTCTAGTCCCGCCTTAGCCATGAAAGCTGACTGTCTGACTTTGGGCCAGTCCCTCTCTCTCAGTCCAGCCCACCTCACAAGGTTGTTGTTGTGGGGAAAATAGGACGGGGGAAAAGTGTGTTGGATATATTCACCACTTTGTTAATAAAAATAATAAAAGCAGGAAACAAATAATACACTAATTAAAACTAGAAACCAATATTACTCAGGGAGGGGGAGAGAGAGAGAGAGAGAGAGAGAGAGAGAAACATTATGAAATGTGAAATGCTGCAGCCTGCGTTGAAAGAACATTGTGTGCAGTTAACTCTAGCAAAACATGCTCATTTGGTCAGTTCCTGGCCCTTTACCCTTCTTGGATCTCTGCCATCTTCCAGGTGGAAAGTGGGAGGGACAGACTGGGACACTGTCAGCTGCGGTCAGGTGAGTTCATGCCAGCAGAAAGGTCAAAGAATGATGAGTTAAGAGCTCTGGGTCAGGAAAGTTTGTGCGATGCAAAGTAGAAATTCCTGACTTATTAGGAAAATGTCGATCCAGCTGGAGGGCAGGGAAGAGAACATCAACTGGTCCTTATCACTCGTTCAACCAGCAAAGAATTTGAAGTTTTATTCCAACATCCCTGTTTAATTGAAAATGGCTGCATCCAGCCAGGCTAAAGTAGGGAATACCTCTGCTACTGTAAAATCTTATCTTTTGAGCACAACAAATTGCTAAATGTCTTTCCTTTTGAGTCTAGTACAGTAAGCTAATATCACTTGATATCACTCAGCAATAAACGTTCTGAATAAAACAAGACTATCTGAGAATGAGCCTTGATAGTACAGTGGTTTGGTGCACCCTGTCATTAACACAGCTGCCTGCAATTTCTGCTGGTTCGAATCTCTCCAAGGCTCAAGGTTGACTCAGCCTTCCATCCTTTCTAAGGTAGGTGAAATGAGGACCCAGTTTGTGGGGGCAAGAAGCTGACTTTGTATAAAAATATACAAAAGAATGAAGGCTATTGCTTAACGCATTGTAAGCCGCCCTGAGTCTCCGGAGAAGGGCGGCATATAAATCAAATTTTTAAAAAAATTTTTTAAAAAATGGCCCATTTATCATAACAAAATAAGGGAGATTTAAGCTTCAGGGGTTTTTTTTCCCCCTCCCTAGAAGCATTTTGCTCTTCTCTTGGTCCTCTTGCCCAGGAAAATGTCTCAAGACATTAATTAGGAAACTCAGAAACTTACATTGTGGGATCCTTCTGCATTTTAAAGCTGTGGTGGTGCAGTGGTGAGAGCGCAGTACTGCAGGCTATTTCTGCTGACTGTCTGCTGCCTGCAATTTGGCAGTTCAAATCTCACCAGGCTCAAAGTTGACTCATCCTTCCATCCTTCCAAGGTGGGTAAAATGAGGATCCAAATTGTTGGGGACAATATGCTGACTCTGTAAACTGCTTAGAGAGGGCTGTAAAAGCACTGTAAAGCGGTATACAGTGGGAGCCGAGGTGGCGCAGTGGTTAGAGTGCAGTACTGCAGCTACTTCAGCTGACTGCTAGTTCAGCAGATCAGCGGATCAAATCTCACCGGCTCAAGGTTGACTCAGCCTTCCATCCTTCCGAGGTGGGTAAAATGAGGATCCAGATTGTTAGGGGGCAATATGCTATTTAGTACTGTCTTTGGTGTAAGCCGCCCAGAGTCCTCGGAGAGTGGGCGGCATAGAAATATGAATAATAAAATAAAAAATAAAATAAATATAAGTGCTATCGCTAAACTCAATCATCCTCTTTTAACTACCCCATAATCCCTTGCGGGATGAAGTCTGGGCAACTGAATAGAGCTGAGTGTTTACTGGCCAGATGTCCTTCCTATCGCCAATGCGGAGTTTTTTTTTTCAGCAGATATATTCTCAGTGTACCCAGAGAGAGAGAGGAATGTAAATGAACAAATAAATAAATAAACTCCAGGAATAACGGAATAAGAGAGTTGGAAGGGACCTTGGAGGTCTTCTAGTCCAACTCCCGGATCAAGCAGGAGACCCTAGACCATTTCAGACAAACGGCTGTCCTATCTCTTCTTAAAAACTTCCGGTGATGGAGCACCCACAAATTCTGAAGGCAAACCGTTTTACTGATTAATGGTTCTGTCAGGAAATTTCTCCTTAGTTCTAGGTGGATTCTCTCCTTTGATTAGTCCCCTATGGATTTTTTGAGAGCTCGCCCTTCTCCTGTAGATTTTAGAGTTATGCTTATGAAAGTTATTGTGTGTTCCATTTTTGGCTGTAAGGGTGTTTTCTGCTTGTGATGGTGCTAAGCACTCCAGACAGGTTTGGCCAAGAATTGGTGGACTCTATAGCGGTATGTAAGTAAATAAATACTTTTTAAGGTGCAGCTATGTTTGCAAAGTTATAAGTAGGTAAAGGTAAAGGTTCTCCTCGCACGTATGTGCTAGTCGTTCCCGACTCTAGGGGGCGGTACTCATCTCTCTTTCAAAGCCGAAGAGCCAGCGCTGTCCGAAGACGTCTCCATTTTCATGTGGTCAGCATGACTCAACGCCAAAGGCGCATGGAAAACGCTGTTCCCTTCCCACCAAAGGTGGTCCCTATTTTTCTACTTGCATTTTTTACGTGCTTTCGAACTGCTGGGTTGGCAGAAGCTGGGACAAGTCACGGGAGCTCACCCCGTTACGCGGCACTAGGGATTCGAATCGCTGAACTGCCGACCTTTCGATCGACAAGCTCAGTGTCTTAGCCACTGAGCCACCACGCCCCTTATGTATGTATGTTATAAGTACATCTTAGTTATTCCCATAAAATTATTTCTCTGGTGAGTACAGGTGAGTACCATTTGGATGCAGGGCCAATTTCTTGTGCAGAAAAAATAAAGATGGGCACCAGAAAAGAGCCTTGATAGTACAGTGGTCTACGCACCCTGTTTTTAACACAGCTGCCTGCAATTTACTGCTGGTTCAAATCTCTCCAAGGCTCAAGGTTGACTCAGCCTTCCATCCTTTCTAAGGTAGGTGAAATGAGGACCCAGTTTGTGGGGGCAATAAGCTGACTTTGTATAAATATACAAAAGTATGAAGGCTATTGCTTAGCGCATTGTAAGACGCCCTGAGTCTCCGGAGAAGGGCGGCATATAAATCAAATTAAAAAAAAAAGATCACAAAACTCAGGGAGAGGGGGCCAAAAAAGGAGGAAAGTCCTATGTTTTAGCCCAGTTTTCTGCAACTTTGGACTGTCCTTCTCCAAATATCTATGGAGATTCTCAGTCGTCCAGGTCATGGTTGTCCCAAAGGTGCTTTTTCCAAGAGGCAACTCCTTCTCCAGGTGTTGGAACTGTAGACCTATCTATCTTGAAGACCCCAAGAGAGGCACAAATTGTTTTGAATAGAAGGAAGAACTTTGTGTGATGAGATGAACCCAAAGAATGAACCTGTTGAAGGTCTTGTTTAGCGATGAAATGAGTTGAGAACATCTGCTTCTGGACAGTAGGTATTTCTACTGAGATTTAGAAATAGTACATTGTTTATTGGCACTTGGGTAGATGTTCTGGTGACAGATAGATAACCTACTAAATCACCCATGAACAAATATCATCCAACAACTATTTAGCAACTCAATTTTTGTGGTAGGACATGTCATCATTCTTTCTTGCCTCCTGTGAACGCCTATAATTCCTAAATTTATATTCCACTATAATATAAAGGCTAACTTTTGTAATATTTGTAGATGTCTTTTCGGATAAAGTAAAGACGCATAATACAGTTTTTCGAAAACACCACCAAATGCAGGAGCTAAAACTGGGATAAAGACAGCTTTGGCACAAATTTACTTCTTAGTAGATCTGAAATCATAAATGCAGCTAAAACACATTCAAATCTCCTTGAAAATTAGGATGTTTTTTTTAAAAAAAAAATCAGGTTTCTAAAGTTAATTGTACAGCCACCATTGCTGCAGAATTTGTAAGTGAAGAATAGATTATTTATTTATTAAGTTTATGTTCTTCCTCCAGCAAATTTTAGGTAGTAATGGAAGTCAAGAGAAGTTGACCAAATGGGAATCTTATCCAGGAAGAGACACTAAAAGTCAGGCAAAGGTCAAAAAAGGCAAGATGGAAGCTGCAACTGTACAATTTCTTTGTGCGTCACAGATACTACATATCCCAGACACCCAGTTTAGGATGATACCCAACAGTCTGAAGAATTTCTAGCAATCTGTGTCATGGTTTAGCTAAAGGAAGAATTGCACAAAAGACAAATAATGTATTGGTCCTAGATCTAACAACTTTTTGAGACATTTTTAAGACAGCTAATAGAATTAGAACCGCTAATTATATAGTTATACTTGACAAATATAGTTCCTAGATCAGAGGTGGGTTTCAGCCAGTTCTGACCAGATCTGGAGAACCGGTAATGGAAATTTTGAGTTGTTCAGTAGTAAAAATTCTGACTGGCCCTGCCCCCATCTATTCTCTACCTCCCAAGTCCCAGCTGATCAGGAGGAAATGGGGATTTTGCAGTAACCTTCCCCTGGAGTGGGGAAGGGAGGGAATGGAGATTTTACAGTATCCTTCCCCTGACATGCCACCAAGCCACCCCCACCAAGCCATGCCATACCCACCAAGCCATGCCCACAGAACCGGTAATAAAAAAAATTTGAAACCCACCACTATCCTAGATGGAATGTTGGGATGAAGAAATTATGAGTATAAATAAAAACATTCTTTTAAAACCAAAAGAAGGACAAACATCAGCTCTGGAATTATATCTTCTCTATGAATTGGAGTAATGAAGATTCAGCATGGATAAGATGTTCCTTGAAACCAATATCCTCCTTCATAGGTTTTTATTATATCATTATTATTGTGATTGTAGGTATTTTTTTTTCAGACTTCACAAAAGATTAACAGAGTTCCTTCCAAGATGTTGCAACCACTATGTGATATTATTTTCTCTAATATCCTTTCTCTCATTCCGTAGGCAGTCTCATCAAGACTGCTACTTGGCATGATGGCAATCCTTTGGTATGTATGCATAAAGTAAACAGATAATAGATATGTAATCTCTTTACCTCTGCCTGCCCTTCATCTAACTTGGCACGCAAAGTTGCGTAGAGTAGTTTTAAGGTCCGGTGAGTCAGTGCCTTTAGTTATTCTTATCAACATGTTTGTGTAGCCATGAAGTTCAGCAAAGTTCAGGAGTGTAGACAAAGGAGCTTCTGAAGCCGCCTGGACACCATGAGGTGACTGCCAGCTGTGAGTTCATGCCCGGTGCAAAGTGTACTAAAGCCACCACCAAGGATCACAAAAGGACTTTAGACTTTAGACCCCTGCCTTCCAAAATCGCTTGAACAAAAAAGTAAAGAACCAAATACTGGACACCTTCGTTTAATCTGTCAAATCTCATTCTTCATGAAATGTCATGTTCTTCCCGAATCAGAAAATCATGGGATTTGCAATCCAGCACATCTGGGGAATGCCAGCTTGGAGAAGTGATGTTTAAGTACAAGTGACGTTTGGTATTGGATGGAGGCAGTAGGCTAATTGTCAACAAGATCTAGAGAACGTGTAGAACTTAACTTTTAAACCTTGCCAAAAGAAGGTAGGAAGACACAAACCTGGGATGATATCAAACCAGGAACCTTCTGAAGGACGGTTATTGCATTTCTTACATTGGTTCTGATCTCATTCATTCATTCAATCAATCAATCAATTTAAAAGATCACCCAATTTCAGTATGACTCTGGATGGCTTCTGGAGTTAACAATCAAAAGAAAAAAATACGTGATTTTAGGGCAGTATTTCTCAACCTTGGCAACGTGAAGAGTGATGAACCTCAACTCCAAGAATTCCCATTTTGGGTGGCTTGGGAATTCTGGGAGTTGAAGTTCACCCTGCTTCAAGTTGCCAAGGTTGAGAAACTCGGCTCTCGTGAGACATTCAAATAAATAATGCGGAAGCATCACAGCCATTCATAGGATTGTAATTCTTCCCAACTCTAATTTGATCCTCAACCAAAACTTGGAGTCTTTGAAATCTTGGGCAATGGATGCTTACTCAGTCGTCCAAAATTAAGGAATTGTTTCGATAGGCGTGCCATCAAAGAATTCTCAGAAATTAAAATAGGTTTCCTAACATCCTTGTTCAGGTTGTAACATGACCGTTTTCTATTTTAAAAGGCCCTCGTGAATTGTACAGATCACCAGCTGGGATAAACAGTATGAAAGTCTAATGATGAATAATGATATATTTTAGCTACGCCTGTCTTGAGAAAGTCTCCGTATCAGACTTATATCTGAGACAGATGGGATTCTAGGATGTCTGTCTGTCTGTCTGTCTATCAGTCAATCAAAGAAGCTCAACTGAATAGCGAGGAATTGATTTGTCAGATATGACCGTGCCTTGAAAAACCAACCAATTTTAGAATTTGTACTCCACCTTGGAAGAAAACGAGCCCATTTTGAGAAAACAAGCTGCCTTTGAGGAGTTGCTAAAGTTGGCAGAGACAACATCCTCCCACAGTTTTGGGTGGTGTGATTTGTGAACGCAGCTGTGAACATTTGCGATCGTGGTTTATGCATGCGAAAGAAGCTAACTGCGGTAGGCTTAACAAAGCTTAAACAAATCATGGCTCACCACAATGTTTAGAAACAGATCTCCATTCTAGCTTCCCTTATCACTTGCTCACTCCTTAAGGTGTCCTAGATCGGATTAGAGCAATGTGTTCTCCACAGAGCTGCCAATCAAGATGGTTAGGAAGTAACCGTTCTAGACTGCTGATCCAATCTAGACTCTCTAGGTCTAGAACAAGGGTCACTAACTATTCGGACCTCAGGGACCACTAAATTCATAATTTAAAATCCCACGGACCACTAATATGATCTGCCTAATGACCGGCAGGGTGGGCGTGGCTAGGTGGTCATGTGACTGAGTGGGCATGGCCAACTCGATGTCACTCACATCAAGGGCACCTCGCCAGCCTCTACTCACCCCTCCCAGTCACTCCTTGCCTCCCTGCCCGGGCTCCTTAGGGCCCCAACAGGAAGCAGTTGTTGGAGCTAAGCAGCCACCACGAGAAAGAGTGGGCAAAACAGCTCAGTTCAAATTCGATCTGGCTGAGAAGGAGGCTCAGCGGAAGCACCTCACTGAGGACTAGGAGCATAGGCTTTCCAAACAGAGGGAAGACCTACAGGAGTGCAAGGCCAGGTACCGGTGCCTTGAAGCTCAGTGGGCTGAAATGGTCAGCCAGTTCCAGGCCACGATGCAGTCCCACTGGAACGAGGCCCTCCGGCTCTTTGCCACCAGCGGTGCTTCCCTCCAGCCTTCGCCCAAAGCCCCGCACCAGGAGGCCGAAGCAGACCCCAAGTCAGAATTTCTGCCCCCCTCCGACCCACACAAAAAGTCCCTGAAGGGGGAGACTCTTTGCAGCAACACAAACGTTCATTGCACGTTTCCGTCCCAGGGGCCGCAGTTTGAGGACCCCTGATTTAGTGCAATATAAAAAATGCAAATAATTTTTCTGCGGACCACCAAAATATTCTCATGGACCACCAGTGCTCCATGGACCACCAGTTGGTGACCGCTGTTCTAGAAGATTCTCTAGGTCTAGGTCAGGTCTAGATTCTATAATGAGATGGTAGTTTCTCAACAAATTCAACCTTTTCCTAGTTTGTTTCCAGGCTCGGTTCAAAAGCCTTCTGAACAAATTCTCGGCTCATTGTAAGGACTCCAAAAACTGGTAGCGTTTAGAAAAATTGAACTTGATGTTTTACACAGGTCTTGTTTAATCTGCTAAATCGTGGTGATTCCTAAGAGACCTGAGATATTGTTTAAATTGGACATGCACAGTAGGGCTGCCTCTGTCTCTATAATACATTTTTAATGCTTTTGCGAGAATAAGTCAAAGTTGCACGGAGGGGAACACCTTCCTTTTTGATACTCCAGCTTGCCGCGCAAGGGCAACGTTGAGTTTATTATCCTCGCCCGAGTAATCATCTCTTATTCCAAGCAGAACGGTCCTACCCCTTTGATGCTAATAATGAATCTGCTAGTGATTTCTCGGGGATCTATATTGCTGCCTTTAATGAAGCACAGATTTCTCCGATCTGGTTCCGTTGCAAAGGGAAGTTGGGAAGGAGGCTGGAAATTTTCTTTATTCTATTTATATCCTGCCTTTATTATTTTTACAAATGTTACACCTCTCCTGCGGGACCTGCATTGGCTACCGGTTGCCCTCTGGCTGAGATTCAAGGTGCTGGTAATTACCTATAAAGCCCTACATGGCTTAGGCCCGGGGTATTTGGCGGACCATCTGCGGCCAGCGACAGCTCCCCGTCGCCCGGTTCGTTCTCACAGGGGGGGCCTCCTTGGGGTGCTGTCGGCCAGACAATGTCGGCTGGTCATTCCTAGGGGGCGAGCCTTCTCTGTGGGCACACCTACCCTGTGGAATCAGTTCCCCCTGGAGCTCCAGGTGGCCCCTGACCTTCGCTCTTTCCGCCGTGACCTTAAAACATGGTTATTTCACCGGGCTGGTTTGGACTGAAGGGATTTTAAAGGGGAGTTTTAATGGTCTTTTTATACTCTTATTGGGTATTTTTAACATTGATTTTGCTTGTTTTTCTTGTTGTGAGCCGCCCTGAGTCCTTTGGAGATAGGGCGGCATACAAGTTTAAATAAATAAATAAATAAATAAATAAATAAATAAATAAATAAACTGTCAGCACATCAAGCTGCATTTACTCTAGTGCTGACATAAGAAGGAGAGGCGGAGGCGTCTGGAAAGGGACGTTTGACTTTTCACCTACTTATTTTCCCTGGAGATAATATCCCCTAGGAGATGGGATGGGAGGAGGGAAATTCCTTTGAGCTGGAGCAGTAGATTAGGGGTGGAATGACTTGGAAGATGGCCAATGAGTGCAGGGGAGTGGGGAACGGAAAGGGAGGGTTTGGGGTCTGGAAGTCAGTGTTGGCTTCTATGGAGTCGGATTAGAATGTCCTGCTTAATAAATAGGAGTTTTTCTTCAAAGACTTTGTTTGAAATGCAATTTATTTGAGACGACCTCGAAACCTGACATAAACCTTCACCCTCCCCAGATGTTCTAAAGCTGTGTTTCTCAACCACAGCAACTTCAAGATGTGTGGCCTTCAACTCCCCAAATTCTCCCAGGAAACACATTTATCAGAAATGATGTAGGGTCTCATGCTGAGTGGGGGGGTGGGGGTGGACTAGATGACCTATAAGGTCCCTTTTCCAACTCTGTTAATCTGTAAATCTGAAAGAGTTCTGGATTCTGCATTATTGGCTATCCTACTTTATTACCCACTTCTGAGAATACAAATTCTTCCAAGGGTACTAGCAAAAGTTTTCCCTTGGGGCAACCTTTCTTTTGCCCGCTGTAAAAACGTAGCTTTCTATGAAAGCAACTCAAGAAGATGACGACAGTGAAAGAAAGTGGAAAAACATCTTTATTTATCTCGTACGTCTATATTTTACATGCTTGCTTGTTTTTGAAAATAGGTATTTTCAATACCTTTTTGAAAGGTATTGGAGGAGGCGAGGAGGGATGGCTAATTATACAAAAGTACAACAAAATGCAAAGCAAACCATTTAATAATTAGTTAAAACACCATTAAAATTCATCAGTGGTACAGATTCCTTCTAACGAAAGCTCCCTCTTTCCAGATTCTCCGAGGCTGGATGAGATCATCCTTACATATTATTAATGGATATCAGTAGATGTCAGAGAGAAAAAAATTCAATTGATTTTTCTTAGTGAAAAGTTCCAAATTTCTGATGGTGATAAGGACAATCCAGCTCAGGTGCATATGCAGTCTGGATTTTACTAACTAGATTCATCACCGGCTTAATTTATAGGTCACAAATGTTCAAAATATCAAGTTATACATCATCATCAGTAAAGACAACAAATATTAACATCTCCTCCACCTATGTTATGATTTCAACCTTATAAGAGCTACTTAAAGCAAACGGGTCCATCTCTCCAAAGCTATTTAGTGACTATTTCAATGGTTTTTCTTCCAAGGTTCTACAGATGACGATGTCCAAAATTGTTGCATCCACTGCAGGGATGTTGCAGGCATCATTGCTAAGTTTTATTCCTCACTGTCTCCGCCGCCTTATCGTGGGACTAACTTCAGAACGATTGGTTTCTCCGGAACTAAGAATGCTTGGTTGCTCATGACCAGAGGAATCTGCGGGAGAGAGAAAGAACAGAGAAAGAAATTAGCAAACGGGACAACCCAACCCAAATGTTTTTGTTGCATGCAGAAATAAAAATGTGTTTTTCTCCATAGCAGGTCATTGATTTCATAAATGCAACACACTATCGTTTTTTTATGCATAGCATAAAGGTTTTAAAAAAATGATATATCCAGTGTTATTTTCATTTTAGATGTCAAAAGGGTTTTGTGGCTCCCGGTGTTTTCTTTTCTGTGGGAAACTGGTCCGAATGGCTCTTTGAGTGTTTAAGGTTTGGTAATACAGTGGTCTAAAGCACCCTGTTATTAAGACCAGCTGCCTGCAATTACTGCAGGTTCGAATCTCGCCAGACTCAAGGTTGACTCAGCCTTCCATCCTTTCTAAGGTAGGTAAATTGAGGAGCCAGTTTGTGGGGGCAATAAGCTGACGTTGTATAAAATATACAAAAGAATGAAGGCTATTGTTTAGCGCATTGTAAGCCGCCCTGAGTCTCCGGAGAAGAGCGGCATATAAATCAAATTAAAAATAAATTTTAAAAAAAGGTTGCCGACCCCTGGACTAGAAGACCTCCAAGGCCCCTTCCAACTCCGTTAACAGATCAAGTCCAAATCTATCTTTCTCACCGGTGTTTCTTTGCAGACTTTAAAGGAGAAGTGTTGCATAATGACGGCAATAGCAACTTTCATGGTGACCAGCGCAAATCTCATTCCGATGCAATTCCGGGGTCCAGCTCCGAAGGGAAGGTATGTGTAGGGATCGATGTTCTCTTTGTTTTCTTTGCTGAACCTGGGTGAACAGAGGAAGGAAAGAATGTCAGGAGCTGTAAGAAGGAGCTAGCACAAGGGACCTCAAACTTTTTAAACAGGAGGCCAATTCACAGTCCCTCAGACTGTTGGGAGGGGGCGGAGCAGCTGGGTGGGCGTGGCTAGGTGGGCGTGGCCAATTTAGCAGTCCAGAATTCACAGTAACATAATAAAAAGGTTTTTTTGTCAGGACAAGGAGTTTGCTTCATGGTTTGGGGAGGTCTAGGTCAGAACAACAAATGCAAACATCTGGTTTGTTTGTACCTCTCAGGTCTGAACTCTTCTGGTTCCGGCCAGTATTCCGGGACCTGATGCAGAATGAGGGGTGGGATCATAATCACGGTGCCTTTGGGAATGGTCATCCCGTTGATTTCAACATCCATCTTGCAGACTCTTTCAATACGCCCTCCGAGAGGATAAATCCTTTGGGTTTCGTTCAGCACCATGTCAAGGTACTCCAGTTGCATGATGGCGTCATAGGTAACAGGTGCCTTGGCGGGATAATTAAAATAATTAATTTTCTTTCGTATCCGGTCCACCTCTCTTCTCCCAGATTGAGGCAAAGATGCCCATTTCCACATTGACTCAATCTTGGCCAAAATACGGTAACAGAGTTTCCTAACACTGAAATCAACTCTGCATTAACAGAAACTCCGGACTCTGTTGGATAACGGGGGAGGGCGTTTTTGCCCTTCCTGGGCTCCGGAGGCTTTCCTCGAGCCTCCAGGAGGGTGAAAACAGTCTCCCCAGGCTCTGGAGGCCCATCCCAAACTTCTGGTAGGCCCGTTTTTCACCCTCCCTGAGCCTCCGTGCACACTCTGCACTTACCTGCATCCAAAACAGGCTGTGTGGGGATTCCTGGGAGGGGAGGGATGGGCGGGGTGGGGTGGGGCCACCCAGGAGTGGGGGTTCGCCAAATTGCACAGAATCTTAGCTAGAGTTTCTTCCAAACCCTCATCAGCCCGCCCTTGTTATTACCTTGTTGGGTAGAACAGTATCTATTTCCTCTTGCAGCTTCTGCTGAACATCTGGGTGAGTGGCTAAATTGTAGGCCATGTAACCAAGGGAATTACTGGTGGGTTCATATCCAGCAAAAACGAAGATAAACGCCTGGGCTAGAATTTCTTTATCGCTCAGGCCTGCAAAATAGAAATAAATAAAAAAAAATAGGGTGATACAGTACAGAAAATGTACTACGGGCAATCATTATGACTTCGTTCCAAGGATAATAATGGATCTTGCCTCGTATTGTTTTATGTACTTCGAAACACAGCTAAAAGGCGTCAAACTTCCTAAGGTATCATAGAACAACGTTGATCGATGCTGACTTTGCTTGAAAAAAAGAGAAAAAAAATCACATATGCTGTCTTTTCTCTCTCTTTTTTTTTTGTTCTTTGAACCATCCGTTTCTTGGAAAAAAACTTCTCGCTCGAGTTCAAGATAGACCTTGGAGGTCCCGTTGATTGGGACTTGCAAGAACTACTGCTGGGGGGGTGGGGAGTCTTATCTTGCCAGGTCTCTGTAAGTCCAAGGTTCTTTAAAATATGATGCTAAGTTGTGGAAATTAGCGTGTGATCTACCTCAGCGATGGGGTTATCATGGAGAAAATCTGTCTATGGAGCTGCTGAAAGATGATAATGACTTGATGACATATAATCAGTCAAGTATGTGGACTCTGTGGACGTTGGCCACATAATTGAGATGGTGGGTGTTAAGCAAATCCCTTCCAGGGAACCTCATTGCACATTTAACAGATTTGGAAGGGACCTTGGAGGTCTTCTAGTCCAGCCCCAAGTGGCTGTTCAGTCTCTTAAAATTTCTTGGCTGTTTACGACCATAAATTACAAGTCGGTTAGCTAGGACTTCTCAATCCATCAATAGAAATGCACCACAAAACTTAGAAAATGTGTAATGCTAAACGGGAAACGTAGGGACGCAGTGGCTCAGTGGCTAAGACACTGTGATTATCGATCGAAAGGTGGGCAGTTCGGCAGTTCGAATCCCTAGTGTCGCGTAACGGGGTGAGCTCCCATGACTTGTCCCAGCTTCTGCCAACCTAACACTTCAAAAGCACGTTAAAAAATGCAAGTAGAAAAATAGGGACCCCCTTTGGTGGGAAGGGAACAGCGTTCCGTGGGCCTTTGGCGTTGAGTCATGCCGGCCACATGACCACGCAGAAGTCTTCGGACAGTGCTGGCTCTTTGGCTTTGAAAGGGAGATGAGCACCGCCCCCTAGAGTCGGGAACGACTAGCACATATGTGCGAGGGGAACCTTTACCTTAAACGGGAAACGGAGCAGTATTACCTTTATATGAGTGATTCAGGCCATTGCTTGTAGAGTTTTTGCCATTGTTTACAGAGTCCTTCTTGTTGTTTTGGGAGTCAATCATCATCTGGAGGAAATCCACCCGGCTCTGTGGATCAAATGAATGCACCCATGAAAACCGACAAATCTAGCATGCAACTTGGGTGTCACTAAGCATTAAGGGAACGAAGACAGGGACAAAAATATGGGTAGCCAGTGGTATATTAACCATTAAGCAGATTAAGCATGTGCTTAGGGCACCCGGCTCAAAGGGGGCACCACAAAGTTGAGAAAGAAAGAAAAAAACAATGGAGATTTGTAAAAAGAAAAAAAAAACCACCAAGATTTGTCAGTGTTTAGGGCACCAGTGAGCCTTAATCAGCCACTGTGGGTAGCCCTCAACATAAAACCATTCAGTTTAGTGGTGGGTTTCAAAATAATTTTTTACTACCGGTTCTGTGGGTGTGGCTTGGTGGGCATGGCTTGGTGGGCGTGGCAGGGGAAGGATACTGCAAAATCCCCATTTCCTCCTAATCAGCTGGGACTTGAGAGGCAGAGAATAGATGGGGGTGGGCAGTGGTGGGATTCAAATAATTTAACAACTGGTCCTCTGCCCTAATGGCCAGCTGGATAGGTGTGGCTCGGTGGCCATGTGACCTTGTGGGCATGGCCAACTCAACATCACTCACATTGTAATGCCTTAGTTGTTACAATGTAATAAGGGTTAACCAGAGAGGCAGTTTCTGTAAGCAGGGCAATAAAGATTATGCTAGAAACGGCACCAGAATGTTTCAGTTCCTTACAGGATTAGCCCTGTAAAGTGGAAAAAACCAAATTAAGATTTCTTCCAAGAACCGGTTCTTCGAACTGCTTAGAAAGTTAACAACTGGTTCTCCCAAATAGGTGCAAACTGGCTGAATCCCACCACTGGCGGTGGGGCCAGTCAGAATTTTTACCACCAGTTCTCTGAACTACTCAAAATTTCCGCTACTGCTTCTCCAGAACTGGTCAGAACTTGCTGAAACCCACCTCTGATTCAGTTAGTGACCGTTTGAAGTTACAACAGCACTGGAAAAAAGCATGACTGTTTTTCACACTTATGACCATTGCAGCATTCCCCAGGGTCACATGATCAAAATTCAGCCACTTGACAACTGACTCGCAGAATCCCAAGGTCATGTGATCCGGTTTTGTGACCTTCTGACAAGCAGAGTCAATGGGGAAGCCGGATTCACTTAACAACCGTGTGACTCGCTTAACAACTGCAGTGATTCACTTAGCCACGGTGGCAAGAAAGGTCATAAAATGGGGCAAACCTCACTTAACAACTGTCTTGCTTTGCAAGATAAATTTTGGATTCAACTTTAATCATAAGTCCAGGACTATCCTTATAGGCACAAATTCTTTTTCCTTGGAGAACAGTTTGCTCAGCTGACAGCAAACAGCACTCCTTACTAGCACTGATGATGTTGCCTAGTTTGGTAATGAAACATTTGCAAGAAAACCAGCAGGCTCAGAGAGCACCAAGGTCCCTTCACTTTGGTCAGGATTTTCTCGCCTGAGACAAAGACGTTCTCCGTGAAGCTTCAGCAAAATCTTAGTGCTTATCACGGGTGGGTTCTAAATTTTTTTACTGCCGGTTCTGTGGGTGTGGCTTATTTTGTGGGTGTGGTTTGATGGTCATGTGACAATTCTTTAGGATTTAGCAGAGGTACTGGTCTATCAGGCATTTAACTGCTTGCCGAGCTGTACTGGTCTACCCATTTGTTTTTCGAGTGCACTGGTCTAACACCACACTGCCTTTTAACACTGATCAGCTGTAGGTGGCCCTTGGAAGCCCCACGGCAAGAGTTTAAACAGTTTTTTTCCTTTTAGCTGATCAGCTGGGACTCGAGAGGCAGCGAATAGATTGGGGGAGGGGCCAAATAAAAGGTAAGAATAACACAGGGGGGAGCAAAGGCCCAGCTCCTGAACGGTGACCGTTACCGGTTCAGCCGAACCAGGCCGAACTGAGAGGAACCCACCACTGGTGCTTACCCCTTGGCCTTCCTTCAGTCGCGATTCCTTCATTTTTGAAAAAGATTTTGTGAAGAAGTTCACAGCTTCCCACGAAAAAGCAGTTAGTTTCAAGGCATTGAAAATTGGCATGAGTGCCGGGAACGTAACTGAAAAAGAAATTCATTGTGAAAAACACCGCCATGTCCCTGGAGGAAAACAATATTTTATTATACATGTGTTTCTTTCCTTCGAGTACCCAAGGTGAGCAATGAATAAACATTAACAAGATTTATTCAAAAGGCCACACTCTGCAAACGCCAATGGCCGTCAGGCGGGTGCATTAAGAAGCCTCTGGATTATGCAAAGATGCGTCCTTTTCGACAGAAATGCCGTGTAAGGTTATCTTTGTATCACAGCAGGAGAAACTCAAAGCAGTGCCATTATCCCTCATTAATTGGGAGCAGGCAACTTGCCACCTTAGGTTCATACCTGCTGCTCGGTTTAATTTCATTTTCAAAAAGCTCCCTGCAAAAGATGAATCCAAACTGATCGGAAAAGGGAAACAGAAACAGCGACAGAGGAGGAGGTGGGCGAACGGGCGAAAAGAGCTCCATCCATTTTGGCTTCGGTTAGAAATATCCATCGAACAATGAAATTACATGGCACCAAAACTCTAACCTAGGGGTCCTCAAACTACGGCCCATGGGCCAGATATGGCCCGCCGAACCCATTAATCCAGCCCACGCGGGACCACAAGGCTGTCCCACCCACATTACCCCACCCAGCCGCCGGCCACCAGCTGCCTTCTAGAAGCTGAGGTGGCCAAAAATGGGATGCGCCATGGTCTCGAGAGGTCAAAAACGGGCCCATTTTTGGGCAGCAGAGTGGTACTGGAGGCTGGGGAGGCCACATACAGGACACCCAGAGGCCTTGGGAGGCCAAAAATGGGCCCACTTTTGGCTTCCTCAGCCTCCAGAGAGAAGGAGAGGGAGAGAGAAAGACACACACAGAGAAACAGAAGTCCCTCACACAGACCCAAGGCAGCCATATCCCTTCACTAGCCCGATTTCCACCCCCAGGAGCATAACAAATTGAAGTTTTAATAGAAACGAAATTGTGTACACTGTTATCTATATCTATATATGTAAATAAATCAATATTAGAATTATATGTACAAAAGATAAATTGAAATCAGGGAGAAAAAAATGGATGTGCAAGAAGTGTTTACCGATGCGAAATTGTTGAAAAGAAGAAAATTGTAAAAGAATCTTTTTTTGATTTCAAAAAAACAAAACAAAACTGTTTTAATAAAAATTATGTTTTAAAAAAACAAAAACAAATTGAAGTTTAATTTGTGTGTATTGTTTAATGGACTGCTAAATTGGCCATGCCCATCCAGTCACATGACTACCTAGCCACGCCCACCCAGCCAGTTCAGGCCCCCCTCCCCCCCAACAGTCTGAGAGACCGTGAATTGGCCCCCAGTTTAAAAAGTTTGAGGACTCCCTGCAATCTAACCCTTTGGGCTATGCATGCAATCTCAGGTTCAGTCACACAATCTTCTGTGAGTAGATTGCAATCAAGAGGGAGCAGCTCTTCAGAGAAGAAAGGTTTCCCATCTCCAATCTCAAATGCAGCAGAAGATCCTACCAACAGAATGAAACGATGAACCGGAGAGGCAAAATTTCTCTGGGCGAGTTAGGGAAGACTTCGCCAGATTCCAGAAAGCAGAACTTACATGCAAGAATGATCCGTGGATCGAAAGAACTGAACTTGGTGAGCTTCTTGATCTGCTTGACGAAAGGATCTTTGGGATTGTTCATGGAGTTGATGTCTATCCCGAAGGAAGTGCTGGTGACCACATCCATGCTGTAGGCCCCGAAGACGCTAAGAAGAAAAAGGAGAGTAACAGATGATCCAAGCTGCAGGGGTTTTGGTGACAAAGATTTAAGAAATGGCTATAATGGCCTGACAGAAGAAACATCAAAACACGTGTAGCCAACACAAAAAAACCCACAGCTTCCTGATGGGGCCGGTTTGTTAAACATCAGTTTTGGCTCTGGAAATCCCCCACACATCTGG